>ONZH01030226.1:0-111033 GCA_900303285.1 Rhinella marina
ACTATTCCATGCTTTTGCCAAAGTTTCTTAAACCCCAGCAACAGTACGACACAGCCACAGGGCAGGCAGAGGAGGTGCGGAACAGTACCGCAAGATGGAGTATGTCGCGGACCAGACCAACGTCCTGACGATAACTCCACGCCATATAATTCTGGCTGGCAGCTGGACAGGTGGCCAGAACTTGCGCAGTACGCTCTGGGTGCTTGCCTGCCTGCTGCAAGTGTACTGTCTTAAAGGGTTTTTAGTGCCGCCGGGGTATCATTACGGACAAACGGACGCGCCTGTCCACCGACAACGCTGACATCCTCACGTTCATCAAGATGAACAGGTCATGGATATCCCCCCAGTTGTCATCCCCACCTCAGGCTACCTCCTAAATTGCTTGCTTTCCTCCTCCTCCTCCTCCTCTTCATCTGAGTTGCATATGCAACAATTTTTCAGGAAAGTCATCGGGCTTACTACTAACAATTTTTCAGGAAAGTCATCCGTCTTTCTACTAACAATTTTTCAGGAAAGTCATCCGGCTTTCTAAAAACAATTTTTTAGGAGTCATTTTTTATGAAAGGCCATGGGGTTCTATACACACAGTGCTGACGGAAGCCCATCAGCCTTTCTAAACACAATGCCCACTGCCTCTCCCAAGCGGTTGTGGTGCTGATGTTGCCTCACACTTAAAATTGATCTGTTCCGCTCTCTTCCTCGGGCTGTCTGCGGAGAAGGCGGACGCTCTGAACCGGTATCATGGCGGCTCTCCGGCCCCTCATTAAACCCAGGATCATCAAGAAGCGGACGAAGAAGTTCATCCGCCACCAATCAGACCGTTATGTAAAGATTAAGCGTAACTGGCGTAAACCCAGAGGTATGGACAACAGAGCCCGCAAGAGGTTCAAGGGGCAGATCCTGATGCCCAACATTGGGTACGGTAGCAACAAGAACACCAAACACATGCTGCCCACAGGGTTCCGCAAATTCCTGGTCCACAATGTCAAAGGAGCTCGAGGTTCTGTTGATGAGCAACAAGTCCTTCTGTGCAGAAATCGCCCACAACGTCTCCTCAAAGAACCGAAAGACCATTGTGGAGAGAGCGGCACAGCTCGCCATCAAAGTGACGAACCCCAACGCCAGACTGCGCAGCGAAGAGAACGAATAAATATCTCTGTGGTTATTTGTGCTAAATAAAAGTTAAATAAACACAAAAAAAAAAATTGATCTGTTCCTGTGCCTGATCCACCCAAGTTGAATCTGTCCCATCATGAGAAAGTCCCCCCAAGGAGTCCCCACTGTAACTTGCTTCACTTTCAACTACCTCACCCCCCGACACCTGTGTCTCGCCATTGTCCACCACCTCCTCAGACAACACTGGTAAATCCCCACTGTCAGCACACTGAGACTGCAAAAGGTCTTGCGAATTGGAGCAGAGAATGTTCTGGGGTAGCACATCAGAGAAGGGGTGACTATGGGGTTCCAGGGAGTACGTGACCACATGCAATCTCCATCTAAAAAGTCATACTGAGGCTCACCACCATGCTTTACACTGCAATCTTATTGAAAGACAGACAATCAGGGGTTCACCGCCAGGTTGTCAGGCAGCATTTTTAAGTGGGTCACCATTACCATGTCCCTGAAAATTGCCTTGGGGTCATCACCAGACTATTGGCCAGATTTAGAAAAAATGGTGCAATTAGGGATCCTCAGAGGCATCCCTACATGCTGCCCCTGGTGTTTCCTATCCATTTCCAAGGTGTTTCCATCTTTTTCTGAGGTTTTCACATGTTGGGGCAAACTTGACTGTGCAGAACCTTTGGCCCCTGCAAAAATATTCGGGTCTCCCATAGACTTTAATGGGATTCGTGATTCGGCTCGAACCCACGAATCCCGCGGAAGATTCGGGCCGAATTCCGAATCCCCGAATATTTTGGGATTCGATCAACTCTAGTAGTTATTTAATCATGTTTCAGTTTGATTATCCATGAAATATTATATATGTTTTGAGTCTCCACAAACTGTCATTTTATATCTTATATTTTATATACTTCTTTTAATAAATGGTGGTTATTTTATAGTGTATGTAATATGTAAAGTTTTGGCAATTGATGTAACTATGCTTTAAACGGACTGTGTATACATTCTATATTCTGATCTGGCTGAACATATTTCGATTCTGTTGTAAGATGGGTTGATGTAATGGCATGTTGCCCTTTTCCAAGATGGCATTTGTTCCCTTGGTCATGTGAACAGAAATATTCTGGCTCTTTCCTTTTTGGGATAAGCACAATTAGTGCTATGTCATAAGTATGGGCGTTACCATTCGTTCTAACATGTGATCTGCAGTCATGTGGTCACATTTGCAGTCATGTGATCGCATCAAGATCATTATTATTGGATATAGGGGCAGGGTGCATAGTCCAGACCCTGGGTCCAGTTGAGTCCTCATTTCTCACAGCATGTAACTGCTTATTAAGCTGCTTTATGTATAGTACTATATATATATATATATAATATATATATATATATATATATATATATATATATACATACATACAGACCAAAAGTTTGGACACACCTTCTCATTCACTCATTCAAAGAGTTTTCTGTATTGTAGATTCACACTGAAGGCATCAAAACTATGAATTAACACATGTGGAATTATATACTTAACACAAAAGTGTGAAACAACTGAAAATATGTCAAGACTGTTGGAATACCATTTTAGGTGACTACCTCTTGAAGCTCATCAAGAGAATGCCAAGAGTGTGCAAAGCAGTAATCAAAGCAAAAGGTGGCTATTTTGAAGAACCTAGAATATAAGACATATTTTCAGTCGTTTCACACTGTTTTGTTAAGTATATAATTCCACATGTGTTAATTCATAGTTTTGATGCCTTCAGTGTGAATCTACAATTTTCATAGTCATGAAAATACAGAAAACTCTTTGAATGAGAAGGTGTGTCCAAACTTTTGGTCTGTACTGTACGTTATATAGCAATGTTATTAAGGCATAATATCAAAGGACCAGGATCTAATACACAGATGACATTATTTGTCATTTTTATTTATATTATCTATCTATCTTTTCCTATAGAAATATTAACATTTTTATTTAATTTACATTTATATATATTTTTAAATAGAATATAACTATACTGTAGTATAGTGGTAACTATATCTGTAAGCTCTTTCTTCCTTGAGCCTTCTCCATGCTGCAGCTGACCAGGCACTGCTGACCTTAGCCAAACAGATTCCCTTCCTACGTCAGAAGACCTTGATTCATCCAGCAGCTGCTTAAAATCTTGCATGCGGTTTCCCATGCACAGGCATGTCTGTTGGCTGGAAAAGAACTTTCATAGCAGTCAGGGACTGCTGGATGAGATAAACTGCATGTTTTTTCAGGTGCATCCAGCTAAATTACTATGTTTTCCTAAAATATTTTAATGCAAGCACCGCCTGGTAAAGAATACATTGAAGGATTAATAAGGATATTAAAATTGCTAGTTAATATTGAGAAGCCAAATTTTGATCAAAGTATAAGATGTCAAGAATCACACTGAGGCTAATCATTAAAAGGCTTGTCCAAGTTTATTTTTTTTAAGGCAGGGAATCTATTAGAATAATAAATGAAGCTTATACTCACCACCCCAGATTCCCTTAGTTCCAGCACCACCACTTTATGCTCCCTGCCAGACTTTGTTTTTCTGACTGCAGCAATCTTGTACCTGTTTACCGTACATGACGTCTGTGGCCAGTCACCACTCTCAGTGGTCTCAGGCTGCGTTTGGCCGCAGTGGTCTTGAGTGGTATATGGGCATGTCATGGCTGCAGCCAAAAACATAACTTCACGGCTGCAATGACAGGCAGGGTTGGAGTAGCGGTGCTGAAATGCTGGGGGATCAGGACTGTGAGTACATTTTTAAAAAAAATTCTTTATATAATAGCTTGTAAATAGCTTCCTTGCCTTATTAACTCAGAAGATCCCTTTAAGAAATTTCATAGTTATGTCATTCTTAACCAAAATGTCTACTGGAATAAATCATACCAAATTATTTAAGAGACACAGGTCTCTTAATGAATTTGGCACACATTTAGGCCCCATTCACACGACCGTATGAATGGGGCCGTATGTATTCCGCAAAATTGCGGAATACATGCAGCCCCATTCACCTCTATTGGAGCGCACAGCCGCGGCACGGAGACAGCTCCGTGCCACGGCTCCGCATAAAAAGATAGAACATGTCCTATACTTGTCCGTACGCACGGACAAGTATAGGCATTTTCAATGTGGCCGCACGGCGTGTGTTCCGAGCGCTGCGGAACACACGCTGGGCGGTCCCCGTATATTTGCGGGTCCGCAGTAATGCGGACCCGCAAATATACGGTCGTCTGAATGAGGCCTTAGGCAAAGACAAAAAATGAAATCAACACATAAAAGTGGGGAGGAGAAAAGTTCAATTATGGTGTATGCCAAAATTTGCTTTTGATGGCAGGAATAACACTGCTATTCTTTCCATCAAAACTACTGGAGCTTAATTGGAAACTTCACAGACCCAATTACAGTCAATGTGTACTGTATACAGTCAGTATGAATTATATGTAAAAAAAAAAGTAGCAGAATTTAGAGGTCAATGAGCTGTCACACGGTAGTCATGGGTTTCAGCAGCTGTGATACTGTCGACAGCTGCAGTTAGGTGATCCCTTCTGGTTGGGCAAGTATATACAGTGATCAGACACTTAAATGATGAGTGAGAGTTGATGCGAACTCCAAGTTTCAGTCATGTAATTCCTGCAGAATAGGCAAGAAGAGAGGTGGAACACTCACCTTTTTGTCCACTTTCTGTAGAGTGCCACAATTTTTTTTTAAATATCCCATTGGTGGGTCCAATCTATTTACAAATGATTCTTCTGTAGCTAGTCATTCTGAAAAAGGTGACGATAGGGCTGGTATAGGCCCTAATTATAAAGTACATCTATTGTGCTTAGCCTTTGATTATTTTTTACTACCATTTTGTAGAAAACCGTTTTTGAAAATTATTTTTTTTATCATATTGAAAAGATGTGAATATAATGCTAAATTGATTACAATGATGCTGTGAACGCCGGGTCCCCTGCAGGGCTATTGTCCCACACTCATAAGATCATGTGAGTGCAGGACAATAGTCCCACGGTCGGCCTGACATGCAGAGCATCATTGCTCACTATCACTGAAATTTAGGAACGTTAAAGCTATAATACTTTATTTATAACGATTAAAATCTGGGGAAAAGGACCTAAAGACGTATATTTAATACGTAAATCCAAACCAGGGTGCACACCGGGAGCTATTTCTCCATAGACATAATAGCCACTCTCCCATAGGTGAATACGCCCCCAATTGGATTAGAAAGAAAAATGCTAGAGGTAATGTGAGGGCTGTATTTCCAAATGTTATGTACAGCTCTGGTGTGCATATGCATGCATGCAATCCACCTATAGAGCACTTATCACCTGGAGAGCCGGATAGTACCTCTAGTGATGGGAGCAAAAATTAGCAGTGGGACTGGTGTGTGAAGGCAAGCAGCTGCCTGCTCAGAATACACTCACATCTCCCACTGATATCGCTACCGCTCCGGTTTACAAGCGCATGATAGACTTGCAAGCGCTGGTGTGTCTATTCACTACAGTCCTAACATCACTGCCTAATTGCTCTACGCGTTTCGTCCGATAATAAGGCTCATCAGGAGCCACAACAGCATACAGATGGGACAAACACACACACAAGACGCCGACCACCTCTGAATGTGAGGTGTCGGCACCGGCGCTATGGAGGCCGTACGGCCGCCGCTTACCTGAAGCGCTTAAAACACATTGGCTCCTCCCCCGAAGCGGGCCGCTGCCGAGACCAGTCAATCAGACTAGGAGGAGGCGGAGAGAGGTTGTACCGCCTCCTTACCTAGTCTCCTCATAGCACAGCACGTCAAAGTGTCAAAACACTAAATATGACAATAGGGATTATCTATGTGGCGGTTAAAAGAGAAAACCATGCGGTTTCCACAGAGAAGGTGTTGGTGGAATTGAGTAAGTGCATAAAGGTATTATAAATACGCAAAAAGGTGGGACGATAGCACCTAATTAGACAATGGGGAACATGGAAACCACACCAATTACCACAGGGATCACAAATAATATCATATCACCAGTTAAGCACACATACTGTTGGTGTTTATATGGTAGTGTCAAGACAGGTCCATTACAGAAAGCAAGCAAATGAAATAAATTCATTAAGGCCATCCGGTCGCAAAGTTCTTAAACGGAAGGTCCATTGCGCTTCCTTCTGCAGGACTCTCTTATCAAAGTCCCCCCCTCTTGGGGATCTCCTGATGACCTCGATCCCTTGGAAGGTGATCATGCTGATATCACCCCCATGCTCATTGGCTATGTGCCGGGCTATGGGTGTATCCGCATCTTTCCGAATGTCATTTAAATGCTCCCCAATACGTTGGCGGAATTCTCTGATAGTTTTGCCGACGTATCAATCAATGATGCTGTGCGCTACCGTGCCCACGATCGATGCCGCTCCGGAACATATGTCCCGCTCACAGACCGTATGTCTCGGAGGGCATACGGTCGTGTGAAAGGGCTCTTAATCTTATTTTCTTTCATATGGCAATTAAAACTGAGAAATATTTAAAGAAATCTTCTCATATGTGTCCCAGGAGATCAGCCATGTCCCTCATCAACTCCTCACTATTCTATATCTAGCTATAAGACAACTGGCTAGAGCAAGAGTATCTCCCTCTGTCCTGCCAGCAGTAGGACACAAAGATTTATAAGCACTATCTTTTCTGTAAGCCCTACCCCTGCAAGCTTTTTTTGTCAGACAAAAGTGGAAAATACCAGCAAAAAATTAACCCCTGCGTTCTATGCAGCATTTCTACATCCATGCTGGTTAAGACATTTAGACAAATTCTCCAAATATTGTATTTTGAATCAAATACAGTATAAGACAGTATAGGATGAAATAGAATGATATTAAAGAAGTATTTGCTCACTTTTAGTTTTTGGTGCATGTCTGACCATCTAATGTGTAGGCAGGTCTCCAGACCCTCCACTGATAGCAGATGTTAGATCAGGTTTGATGTCAACATGTCCACTCCCTCTGGTATAATGGAAATAAGCCATCTGCCAAAAGTATCTGGCAGCGGCTTTCTTCCTTTTCCCTTTCACAACACATGGATTCTCAGCAGAACCAAGCATGCATGTATATGGGGGATAGAACAAATATCTGTTGACCGAACAAGTGTTTGGCCGTCAGTAATCTCGTGTATGGCTGGCTTTAAACTTGAGGTGGCAAAATGTGTTAAAATGTGTAGAACAAGGGAGAAAGAACCATATAAACAGGTTGAGAGTGCTGTCAATATGACTTTCATAAATGATCAATACATTTGTTTCTGCTCTGAACTTCTTCCTTTCTGTGATTTGATTTTTCCGGGTCACAGTGATAAGAATGTAATTCTCACCATAGGCCATGCTAAGACCAGCTTAATCTCTCATGTGAGTTATACAAGATCCATCATGAGTTCACACATCAAAATGTCTGCAGCAGCTCGAGCGCTAGGCCAGCTCTCAATGAAATGGGCAGACAGTCTGTTAACAGCTTGGCCTCGATCCATCACATAAACCGTGCGGTAATTGCCACTGAGTCTGAAGCAAAACATGGGCTCTCGGATTAATGAATGCCAGCCATTGTACTTCTACTACTACAAGCCTGGCAAGAGGCTGCAAACCAAGTGTTTAAAAAAAAACGTGATATTTATGCGTAATACAACAGGGTGGTTGGTGATTTTTATCACAATATTTGAGTGAAAATAATAAGTAATTTCCTTTTAAGTGATTGATCTAACCATCCTTTTTATATGACGGAAATGTTAATAAATAAAATCTATTGTGTTTTCGATAATCCTTTTCGATTAGGGCGTGCAGATATAATATCAGCTTATCATCGGGCAACCTTTCAGATAGGTGGGGATTGTGCAAACTAATTCCAAAAATCAAGCACACATACATTATGTATGCCTGTATTTATTTTAAAAAGGTCACTATGGAATCCGATATAGAGAGAGAGGATAAAGTGCATTCACGCATATATAGATATATATTAAAAAACTGCAGACCACACAAAATTAGAAATATACTACATTGTAAGGATTCAGATACACCATTATATTACAGCTCATAGAAATCTATTATCCCATACTGTGCCTGAAGCCATATTACCTCTATATTTATTTTGTTTATATAGCACCAACATATTCCACCTCGTTTTACAGACATTGTCGTGACCCACTGTCCCCATTAGAGCTCACAATCTAATTTCCTTATCGATATGTCTTTGGAGTGTTGGATGAAACCCATGCAAACACAGGGAGAACATATAAACTCCATGCTTCAGTTACCCTTGATTGAATTTGAATCTAGAACACCTGTACTACAAGGCACCAGTGCTAACCACTGAGCCAGGATGTTCCTCTAATAATGCAGTGTTATATAGAAGAACCATGGCACACAGGCAGGGGCTGACCGGGGACTTAAAGTAGCCCTTGAAAAAAATACTAAATATTTTGTAGTTGATGGAAGGCAGGGTCAGCAATAACATATTGTGGCACATTATACCATCCCAACAGAGCCAAATACCCCACTCTGTCACAAAATACATCCCCAAAAACATCCACTGGGTGGTCGTGTGCAGGGCTCAGGCGGCCCCCTGGGCATCGGCCAACCGGGAAATTTCCCTGTAAGGTCTATGGCTAATCCGCCCCTGCATACAGAGTGCCAGCCCATATTAGTGAACTATTTTCTGTGTGCAAAGACATGTGCGGCATGAGGCCGAATAATGTACATAGAGTGTACAGCCAAATGGTAAAGTTTGCTTTTTCATCCTACAGAAGACCGTGTCATTGTAATTAGAGATGAGCGAAGTTTTGTAAAATTCGATTCGGCAGCTTCAACGAATTTTACAAAAAAAAAATTGCTTCATGGCGAATCACTTTGTCACACAGTGCATTTTTTTTATAAGTAGCAGGTGCAAAGTCAGGAAATTGTGATAGTGCCATCCCCCATCATTGTACCCCCTCAGATGCCATGTTCATACATGATTGCGGCATCTGAGAGTAATAATGGAGTGTAAAATTAACAGAAAAAAAATTAAAATCATACTTACCGCCTCCATTTTCTCGCGACGAGCTGTCCACCGTCATCTTGCTTGAAGATCTGGCGCGTTGTTTTTTTTTACACTATTTCAGGTTAAATCTATTTGCTACTACGAAACACGAGAATTCAGCTTTGTGGCAAATCAAATTTATCCTGAAATTTGGATCGAATTCCACTTGATTGGATTAGATTCGCTCATTTCTAATTGTAATGGCATCTACACCAGTGGAGGAGAATAGGAAAAAAAACATTAGGGGCAAGGGGCCATTTATTAAGCCTGTTATGCCAGTTTTGTGATTTAAGAATGTCACAAGTGATGCGGTGCTTATTTTTGCAACATTTAGTGATCTTTGCCACTTTTAGAAGTGGAGTATAAAGTAGGTCAGGATTTCAGATTAGAACACCTTTAAAGTGGTTTTGTCATCAGGTCATCAGATCGCTGTATTAAACCAGGCACATATGCTGGTAGGGGTAATCCTGCAGTTTAAAATAGTACCTTACTTCTCACCAGGGTATAACTAAAACGGACTGGGCCCCACAGATGTCGATTGCAGACAATGTAAAGGGGAGGGGGCGGCCTGAAAATGTAAAATTATGTACACACAGTAAGTGTGTGAGACACTGCTCCCAGGCCTAGAAGCAGCCACTTCCCCTGCTTCCCCTGTAGTTACGCCACTGCTTCTCACTGTCAGTGCCACGGTTGTAGATAAAATCGTACTTTTATTCCTTTGCTTGAAGGCAATTTCTAGAACGAGGAGGGAGGCTTTTTCAGTACGAACACCCCTATGTGATGCCTACCAGTGTCTAAAAGGGTACGACTTCGGTAGAGTGCTGTCAATCAAGGGGAGGGGTGTTTAGATGTGGGTAGGCGTCGCATAGTGGTGCTCATCCTGAAAAAGCCTGCCTCCTGATGCTCAAAATTGCCTGCCAGCAAAGGAAAAAAAAGGATGATTTTATCAACAACCATGGCACTGACAGTGAGGAGGAAGATACTGTTTTAAACTGCAGAATCACCCCTACAAGGCTATTTGCCTGGTTTAATAGGGGTGATCTGGTGACAGAGCTGCTTTAAAGTGGCACTGTACTTTCAGTAAACTTTTGTATGTCATAGTGGGGGAGGGTTACATCAGTGACGGTCTGAGCACAGAGACTCCCACAAATCTCTAGAACAATTGGAGAGAAACGCTCGCTTAGCGTACTGTCTCTCCTCGCTGCAGGACAGGAAGCAAGACTGACTCAATAGAAAGGTCTATGGACCAATCTCTCTCCTGTGTCCTGCAGCAAGGAGATGCAGCAAGCCCTTGAGCAACCAGAATGGAGGATGGGATTGGTAGTGGTTCCAGTCATAACACAGTCTATCACAGTGACTGTCCCCTCACCAACCTTTCTTCCCTCAGGACACACACTGATTCTGGGGCTCATGCCTGATGGTGGCTGGGGGTACCCTTGATGTTAGGTGTTTGGATGGGTGCAAGGCAGGGTGTGTGGAGTGCAATGGCCAGAGTAAGGCCAAAGATAGAAGAATAAACATCTCTCTTTACCGTACAGCAAGATGGGAGTTGTAATACATCTAACTATAGCAAAACACAGTTCCAATTGTACACGGTGCAATTCTCTTCAAGTGTATGGCTTCAGGCAAGGCTTAGAGTTATGCCTCTCTTAGTACGCTATCTTGCTTATGGCTTTCTCTCAGTAGAATCTAGGCAGGTGATTGTACTTTTGCAGTTATACGAGTAATGCACACTACTGTGTACAAATTGAATGAAAAGACTTGAGGAATCATTCCTTAAGTGTGTAGGGTGTCTTAACTGTAATCCCTTCATGGCAGTCAATTCTGTATTGCCATCAAGGGTGGTTACTTTACTGACTCCATACAGATTTCTGAACCTTCTCCTTTCTCTCTTTTTCTTGCTGTAGATCTTGCTGCAATTAAACAGATCAGTTAGTTTCTAAAGCCTTAGGCCCAAGGAGAGGAAACACATGGACTTTCTTCTTCTCTCTATTCCCTCTATTCACTCTAGAGGTAGTGGTGGAGCCAGCCACTATCTACCAACTTCATACAAGGGGTAGTTAATTCCGTAATAACCATACAGAGCTATGCTGGGAGTAATACATGACATTACATAACATAACATTTTAACAACAAACCATTTACAGATGCCCCCTGCATTGGGCTGCTGCATAGAGGAAACATGCTAAGTGAGCGCTTCTCTTTCCTAGTTCTAGAGATAGTGGGGGTCTCAACGCTCAGACCCCCACTGATCAACACTTTTGATATATCCCTATGACTTTAAGTTTCAAGAATTATAACTGACACCAAACCCACCTGAAATGATAAATTCCCCCCTCAATGTTTATGTGTAGAGATGAGCGAGTAGTATTCGACCGAGCCGGTATTCGATCGAATACTACGCTATTCGTCATACTCGATTTCGATCGAGTATAACGGCGATGACGCACTTAAAATTCGTTTCCCCTCCCACCTTCCCTGGCGCTTTTTTTACACCAATCACTATGCAGGGGGGGGTATGACAGGTCCTCGGAGCACGCTGGCATCGCGAGAACGGCGTCTACATGCATTGGCTGGAAAAACCATGTGACCTCGAATCATAAAAACTCAGCTCTTCCTGCTCGTTCGCATATGCTGCATGAACGTAGTCAGGGACAGAGGCCCGAGCAGGGAGAGACAGGCTTTAGCTGTATGAAAGTCAGGCAGGACCCCAAAAGTATATAACAGAAGCTCAGAATATCGCATTTACCACCATATATACCGGCTACCAGCGGACAGGAGAGTGATTGACAGCCCTTATCAGGGCTACTATACTGCACGGTATATAGCTGATTCTAACTATATACATTCTGCACAGAACGGCTGCTTTATTGAGGGATAGCTGCTGGAGTAGGGACAGAGAGAGGCATTAGTGGTGTATTAGCACCTATATACAAAACTATATTTGGCACTACTGTTGTGCGTTCTGTGTGCCAACAAAACCCTGTTATATACCTGGTGTGTATACGCACCATTTGACCTTCTGGCAGTATACGGCTGTATACGCCAAGTATTTTTCAAAAAAAAAAAGTATATTTGGCACCACTGTTGTGCGTTCTGTGTGCCAGCAAAACTCTGTTAATATACCTGGTGCGTATAGGCATCTATTGACCTTCTAGCAGTATACGGCTGTATACGCCAAGTGTTCTCCTAAAAAATAAAGTATATTTGGCACCACTGTTGTGCGTTCTGTGTGCCAGCAAAACCCTGTTAATATACTGGTGCGTATAGGCATCTATTGACCTTCTGGCAGTATACGGCTGTATAGCCAAGTGTTCTCCTAAAAAATAAAGTATATTTGGCACCACTGTTGTGCGTTCTGTGTGCCAGCAAAACTCTGTTAATATACCTGGTGCGTATAGGCATCTATTGACCTTCTGGCAGTATACGGCTGTATACGCCAAGTATTTTTCTAAAAAAAAGTATATTTGGCACCACTGTTGTGCGTTCTGTGTGCCAGCAAAACTCTGTTAATATACCTGGTGCGTATAGGCATCTATTGACCTTCTAGCAGTATATGGCTGTATACGCCAAGTGTTCTCCTAAAAAATAAAGTATATTTGGCACCACTGTTGTGCGTTCTGTGTGCCAGCAAAACCCTGTTAATATAACTGGTGCGTATAGTCATCTATTGACCTTCTGGCAGTATACGGCTGTATACGCCAAGTATTTTTCTAAAAAAAAAAAGTATATTTGGCACCACTGTTGTGCATTCTGTGTGCCAGCAAAACCCTGTTAATATACCTGGTGCGTATAGGCATCTATTGACCTTCTGGCAGTATACAGCTGTATACGCCAAGTATTTTTCTAAAAAAAAAAGTATATTTGGCACCACTGTTGTGCATTCTGTGTGCCAGCAAAACCCTGTTAATATACCTGGTGCGTATAGGCATCTATTGACCTTCTGGCAGTATACGGCTGTATAGCCAAGTGTTCTCCTAAAAAAAATTATATTTTGCAGAACGCGTGTCCACCACCCAGTCATCCACACAGTCTCACTCTGACCCTCCTTCCTCCCAACCTGGCCAACAGAGTCATCCCACCCTTGACCCCTCCCAGGAGCTCTTTTCGGGTCCTTTTCCAGATGTGCTACAAGAATCCCAGGAGCTACCAGAGGAATTTGTTTGTAGTGATGCCCAAACACTTGAGTATCCGCCATCTCCTGGTGATGTGGACCCGGAACCAGCATCTGTTATCATGAGCGATGATGATGAGACGCAGTTGCCATCAAGGGAGGCTGTTGGAATGTCCAGTGGGCAGGAGGAGGAGCAGAGTGAGGAAGTGGAAGAGGAGGTGGTGGACGACGAAATGACCGACCCCACTTGGCCAGGGGTGATGTCCAGCGGGGAAAGCAGTGAAGATGTGGTGGTCTGCGCATCACCGAAAAAAGGCAGCAAGAGGCAGAGGACAGTCCAGACAGAGAAGGCAGGCCACAGCCAGCAGGGCCGAAGCTCTTCCCGGCAGCAGGCAGTCGCGCGAAGCTCCCCCATCGAGGCCTCGTACTTCTGTGGTGTGGAGATTTTTTAATGTTTGCGCGGACGACAAACTGAGCGCGGTTTGCGCACTCTGCCACTCAAAACTGAGTAGGGGCTCTGAGAAGAGCAATCTGACCACCTCAGGCATGCGGCGTCACTTGGAAGTCAAGCACTGGGCTGAGTGGGAGAGAGCAAACGCAATACAACCTGCACCCGGTCTTGCTGCCACTGCCTCTTCCCCTTTGTTGTGTGCTGCTACTGCGGTCCAGACCTCCAGCCAGGACACCTCCACATCTGCCTCTGCCTCGGCTACTTTGGGGCCTTCTCCTTCAGCCTCCCCTTCCCCCGCATCTTCGCCTGCACCTTCATACTCCTCGTCCCATCAACTGTCCATCTCGCAGGCGTTCGACCGCAGGCGGAAGTACGCCTCGAGTCACCCCCAAGCCCAAGCCTTAAACTGCCACATCTCCAAACTGCTGGCCCTGGAGATGTTGCCGTTTAGGCTTGTGGAGACGCAGGCCTTCCGCGACCTGATGGCGGCTGCCGCACCTCGCTATTCCGTCCCTAGCCGCCACTACTTTTCCTGGTGTGCCGTCCCCCGCCCTGCACCAGCACATGTCGCGTAACATCAGGTGGGCCCTGAGTTACGCAGTCAGCGCAAAGGTCCACTTGACCACCGACTCGTGAACAAGCGCTTGCGGCCAGGGACGCTACATCTCTTTGGCGGCACACTGGGTGAATGTTGTGGAAGCGGGGACGGGGGTCGCAAACAGAGACGGCCTACCTACCACCCCCGCCCAAGATTGCCAGCACGGGTTCTGATAAACCCCCCTCCTCTTCCTCCTCCTCCTCCTCTGCCTTAACATTGCCCTCAGCCGCTAGCTGGAAGCGTTGCAGCACTGGCGCGGGGAGACGTCAGCAGGCGGTGCTTAAGCTCATCAGCTTGGGCGACAGGAAGCACAGCGCCCCAGAGGTGAGGGACGCCATATTGCAGCAGACGGAGATGTGGCTGTCGCCGCTGCAGCTAGGACCAGGCATGGTCATGTGCGATAACGGCCGTAACCTGGTGGCGGCTCTGGAGCTTGCCGAACTCAATCACGTACCATGCCTGGCCCACGTTTTTAATTTGGTAGTCCAAAAATTTTTAAAGACTTACCCCAACCTGGCAGAGCTACTTGTGAAAGTGCGGCGCTTGTGCGCTCACTTTCGGAAGTCAACTGTAGCTGCTGCTAGCTTAAAAAAACTCCAGCAACGCCTCCATTTGCCTGAACATCGGCTGTTGTGCGACCTGCCCACTCGCTGGAATTCCACCTATTCCATGTTGGCCAGGGTGTGTGAGCAGCAGAGAGCATTGATGGAGTACCAGATGATGAATCCACGCGTGCCTCCAACTCAGCTCCCTCAGTTTGCCAACCACGAGTGGCCATGGATGGCAGACATATGCGATGTATTGCGTATCTTTGAGGAGTCCACCAAGAAGGTCAGCAGCGAGGACGCTATAGTGAGCCTAACCATCCCGCTCCTATGCGTCCTTAAAGAAACGCTCATCGCAATAAGGGAGAACGCATTGCACACATAGGAGACGGGGGTAGGAGGAGACGCAACGGAGCTAGACAGTCAGACCACACTTTTGTCTGCTTCTCGGTGGCAGTTGCAGGAGGACGACGTGGAGGTGGCTGTGGAAGAGGAGGAGGATGCTGGCGGCGAGGGTAGCAGTCAGGCTGTGTGCGTCCCATTGGTTCAGCGCGGATGAGGCGGAGAGGAGGCGGAAGAGGAAGAGGAGGAAATGGCAAATGATCCTTCTGGTGGGGGCAGTGACGTCATGCCTATTCAGAGTCTGGCACACATGGCTGACTTCATGCTGGGCTGCTTTTCCCGGGACACACGTGTTGTCCTGATATTGGAGAACAAACTATATTGGGTCTTCGCACTCCTGGACCCCCGGTATAAAGATAACTTCTCCTCTTTTATTCCGGTAGAGGAGAGGACGAATCGATTGCTGGAATACCAGAGGGAACTCGTGCAGAACATGATGGAGATTTTCCCACCCACCATCGCTGGCGGCAGAGAGGAGAGGGTCTCCCAGAGTCCCTCAACATCGATCAGGCCCACAGCCACCAGGGGAACACTCTCCAAGGTGTGGGACACGTTCATGGCACCCCCTCGTGCAACTTCCATCACTGCGGGGCCCACTATCAGCAGGAGGGACAAGTATCGGCGGATGTTGCGGGAGTACCTGGCAGACCGTACCCCTGTCCTCCCCGATCCCTCGGCGCCCTACACTTACTGGGTCTCCAAGTTGGACACGTGACTGGAACTGTCCCTGTACGCCTTGGAGGTGCTTGCCTGCCCTGCCGCCAGCGTGCTATCAGAAAGGGTGTTCAGCGCAGCCAGGGGGCATTATAACCGATAAGCGCAGCCGCCTGTCAACCGACAGTGCCGACAGGCTGACACTAATCAAAATGAACAGCAAGTGGATTGACCCGGACTTTGCTTCTACAACAGTGGAAAGCAGCCAAAAGTGAAGTGCCATCTGTATGAAGTGCCATTTCCTCCTCCTCCTCCTCCTCCTCCTCCTTAACCGCCGTAGAATTGCTCCATTAAAAAAAAAAAGAAAAAATTATTATGGCTCAGCTCTTGGGCCTTAATACAATTTTTAAGAGGTCTCAGCTCTTGGGCCTCCACACAATTTTTAAGAGGTCTCAGCTCTTGGGCCTTAATACAATTTTTAAGAGGTCTCAGCTCTTGGGCCTCCACACAATTTTTAAGAGGTCTCAGCTCTTGGGCCTTAAAACAATTTTTAAGAGGTCTCAGCTCTTGGGCCTTAAAACAATTTTTAAAAGGTCTCAGCTCTTGGGCCTTAATACAATTTTTAAGAGGTCTCAGCTCTTGGGCCTCCACACAATTTTTAAGAGGTCTCACCTCTTGGGCCTCCACATAATTTTTTCGAGGGCTCACCTCAAGGGCCTCCATATAATTTTTTCAAGGTCTCACCTCAAGCTAACTTTGCGCACTCATTAAAATATCTTCACAACAAGGACCTAAGAGCCCTCGATGGGAGAGCTTTGTGTGGGGGCCTGTTATAGGGAAGAGATGCGGCCCTGCGGGCTCTAGCCTGCCTTCTCCATAAGCCTCTGGCCACCCCACGGCCTCTTCCTGCCTTTTGCGGTCCTACTCATCCCTCAACATCCCCACTGCTTTACCTGCTAGACATGACACTGGGCCAGGTCGGGTCACTGACATCAAGCGCCAACAATTTGGGCATTTTAAGGCTTCTGCATGTGTTTGAGCTGTTTTTACATTTTAAAGAAGACATGTCTGACCACATCTCACACACACACATACAATGACAATTAGGGGTGGGGTCTATTTGCTTTCCCCCTTGCCTATGCCATCTGTGGTTGTCATAGGCAACGTGATTTTAAGGGGTGCAGAATTTTTTCTTCTTTTTCGTACAGTTTGGCTTGGGGTCCATGGCAATGTAGAGGAAAGAAGGTTTCCTTGTATTGTCTCACTTTACATAGAAGTTATATTGTCTTTGGAGTGTATTGTTGAGAGGCTGTGATAGTGGCGTAATAGTGCGACTTGGGCGCGTTATATGCACCCAGACATGCTTCCCCTGCTGTCCCAGTTGCATTCCAGCAGTGTTGGCATCATTTTCTGAGGTTTCAGGGTGGACTTGGTGACCTCCAAGTGGTCGAATTGAGATTTCCAAGTGGCGAGCATTTTTTTCCCATAGACTATAATGGGATTCGATAGTTGGTCGAATAGTCGAATAACGCGGTCTATTCGAATCGAAATTCGAACTTTCGAATATTTCACTACTCGCTCATCTCTATTTATGTGTTAAACTCCTTGAAATAAGATAGCATACACCAAGCAACTCCCTGCATTCTCATAATGTATCTTGCTCATTAGCCTTAGAAATAGTTAATACATTGAACCCTATCTCCTTCTTCCCCTCAGATTTGTGTTTGTCAGTAATAGCCATCATACCTTGATAGTAAAAGGATGATTCTACTTTACCTTTAATTTAAATGAAGTGACCACCACTAAAGGATTGCTAAATCAGAAAAACGAATGTCTGAATTACATTCATTACAACGGTGTGACTTCAGCCTTCATCAACGTTTTCAGGCGACTGTGAGGCACGATCATTTAAGTTAACAACTTTTCTTTAAAATGTGCTGCATCTCATATTTTCCCAAAGGCCTCTTGCCCTCCAGCTTCAGATCACATTGGTAGCTTTAGCTATTAATTCTCTCACATTCAGTACCTTGTTAAAACCGAAGATATATATATGCAGTATTCCGTGCCAATTACTAGGAAAACATACAGTGTTTATTGCTAATGTGGTGAAGTAGGAATAAATAATATGGTAATGTCGTATTAAGTCCGCAGAAGTAATGTAACCCTGTTGGAACTCATAGTGATGTTCTTTAGAATGCGCTAAGCTCCCATTTCTTTACATAAGTGTTTCCCTCAGGCTTCAAACCCTGAGTTATGGGATAAGGTCAATAGCAGCTAAATAATTGTATGTAGGGCCTTCTGACAATTACTTTTTATATTATTAGTGTCATAATTGAAAAGTGCATGAAGTATCTTTATTACTGTAAACTGTCGTTTTCATCTATTATTCACTGTTGAGTGTTGGCCATTTTTAAGGTAATTTCAACAATTATATATATATATATATATATATATATATATATATACAGGGCCGGCCTTAGGGTAGATGGCGCCCTGTGCGAAACTTTCTCTCGGCGCCCCCCTCCCCGAGTGACAGTACTAACATCATACAGTATAGAGCTATAAATACAGTGCAGAGATATATAGAGTGATATAGGTAGGTAGAGTAAGACAGTATATATATATATATGTATTCATAGCTCTCTATACTGTTCTATATCACACTATATATCTCTGCACTGTATTTATAGCTTTCTATATTGAAATGTAACCTAATATAGCGCACATACCTCTTACATCCAGTGACGTCTCCTCTCATGTAGATCTTCTCTTTTCTCATCTTCTCCTTTCAGACCAGACGCCATTTTTCAGCCATTTCTCATCTCTGCAGTTTGACAAAAAAAAAAATCTTAGTTTACACAGTGTCCTAAAATAACTGCGCCCAGCAAATAGTGTTCCGTAATAGTGTAAACATAACGCTCCCCAGAAATAACTGCGCTGATACTGTGCCAGGGTGCCCCCCACAGTAATAGTGTCCCCAAAGTCCCAACTAATAATTCTCTGCCAGAGTGCACTTGTTAGTAATAGTGCCCCCAACAGTACTAATGTCCCCACTGTGCCCCAGAAGTAATAATGCTTCCAATGTGCCAGTAAGAAGTGCCCCCCAATAATGTGCCAGAAGTTCCCCCCATTGATTCCCCCCAAAATCATGTGCCAGTAAAAAGTGTCCCACCCCCATAGATGCCCCCCAAATTATGTGCCAGTAAGAAATGCCTAAGTGCCCCCATGTGCCAGTAAGAAATGCCCCCAGTGCCCCCCGTGTGCCAGTAAAAATACCCCCAGTGCCAGTAAAATGCCCCCAGTGCCCGCATGTGCCAGTAAAATGCCACTATGTGCCAGTAAAAATGCCCCCAGTGCCCCCTTGTGCCAGTAAAAATGCCCCCAGTGCCAGTACAATGCTCCCATGTGCCAATAAAAATGCCCCCAGTGCCCCCTTGTGCCAGTACAAATGCCCCAGCGCCAGTAAAATGCCCCCAGTGCCCCATGTGCCAGTAAAAATGCCCCAGTGCCAGTAAAATGCTCCCATGTGCCAATAAAAATGCCCCCAGTGCCCCCCTTGTGCCAGTAAAATGCCCCCAGTGCCAGTAAAATGCCCCCAGTGCCCCCATGTGCCAGTAAAATGCCACTATGTGCCAGTAAAAATGCCCCCAGTGCCCCCTTGTGCCAGTAAAAGTGCCCCCAGTGCCAGTAAAATGCCCCCAGTGCCAGTAAAATGCCCCCAGTGCCCCCTTGTGCCAGTAAAAATGCCCCAGTGCCAGTAAAATGCTCCCATGTGCCAATAAAAATGCCCCAGTGCCCCCCTTGTACCAGTAAAATGCCCCCAGTGCCAGTAAAATGCCCCCAGTGCCCCCATGTGCCAGTAAAAAATGCCCCAGTGCCAGTAAAATGCTCCCATGTGCCAATAAAAATGCCCCCAGTGCCCCCCTTGTGCCAGTAAAATGCCCCCAGTGCCCCCATGTGCCAGTAAAAATGCCCCCAGTGCCCCCTTGTGCCAGTAAAAATGCCCCCAGTGCCCCCCTTGTGCCAGTAAAAGTGCCCCCAGCGCCCCCATGTGCCAGTAAAAATGCCCCCAGTGCCCCCTTGTGCCAGTAAAAATGCCCCCAGTGCCCCCCTTGTGCCAGTAAAAGTGCCCCCAGTGCCCCCATGTGCCAGTAAAAGTGCCCCCAGTGCCCCCATGTGCCAGTAAAATGCCCCCATAAAAAAAAAAACACTTACTTACCTCCATGGAGCCGGCAGCGATGCGATGCAGGCCTCTTCCGGCCTGTGTCCCGCGCTGTACGGCTCAGGCGGCGCGATGACGTCATCGCGCCGCCTGAGCTGGCTTCTGATAGGCTGCAGGCCTAGGGCCTGCAGCCTATCAGAGGAACGGGCAGGGGAGACTCCTCTCCCTCTCCTGCCCCGCATCTCCAAAGGCAGACTATGGAGATGAGCGCTTCCACAAGGGAAGCGCTCATCTCCCTCTGCCCCACCGCTGCCCCCAACTGTGCGGCACTTGCAGGGCACGGCCGGGCCATTAAGGGGGCGCTCTGGCAGGGCGCCCCCTTAAGTGGCCGGGAGTGAAGCGCCCTGTGCAACCGCACGGGTCGCACACCCCAAAGGCCGGCCCTGTGTATATATATATATATATATATATATATATATATATTGTATATTTGCAGATGATATCAAATGCAAAAAAACTCAACTCGAGCTCAAAGAGCAAATTTTATTTTACAATAAATTTTCCAGTGGCTTCGGCTGGGTTTGGCCAAAAGCCGGCATATACGCCGGATACAGTGAATTCTTGCAGTCTGTTCCTCCCTAGCACATATGTGAATACAGCCTTAGCTGCAGTTTGGGACATGTCTGGTGCTTGCTGTTGCTCCTACCTTTTGATTAGATTAACTTCTGCTGATACAGCATCCAACGCTCTAATATGTGACTGGTTCTTGTGTTCAGGTAATCCCAGGCCAAGCGTTCATGGTCAATTAGATGCACTATGAAAAGACTAATATGGTGGTAACTTGAATGATATGACGATAACTTGAATGTATCTTGTTTTCATCTATTATTGACTGAATGTCGATTATTATACTGTACTTGTGGTTTATAACAGATTTTCAGTGGCTGGTGATGGGTGGGAATTAGAGATGAGTGAATCTATTCGCCGTTTCGTAGATTCGTATCGAATCTTACAAATTTTCTCCTCCGAAGTGAATCCAGATTTTTTCGGATTCGCTTCGTATTATTTGTAAATTTTCGCAAAATTTTGAACGCTCACGATACGCACGAAACGTACGCATTCTTTGTGAGGCGGTAAAATGATGATACGCCCCCGCAAGAGCGGGAAAATGAAGATACGCCCCCCTTAGAACTGAAAAAAAACAGCCCAGCCCACCGGGATTTAATTATTTGCACATATAGGGAGTGAAGACTCCTCCCTCAGTACTCCACCCTCCTCTGAACCAGTTTAGACCAGCGCTGAACCCTAATCAAGTAGCAAGCATGGCTAAAGAGCTGCTTCCCAACTGGAACCAGATGGTCTTTGGGGACGAGTTCCCTGAACCACTGCCCACTCCAGACATCAGGGTGTCACATTCTGAAGTCAAGAGAACCCCAGCTTTAGTGCCCTTGTTTGTCTTACCGCCTGCTGAGTTTGCTCATGAGGCGGTTCGTCGTAAGGCGGCTGGTGGTGCTGCTGCTGTGGCTGGTGCAGCAGAGGCGGCTGGAGCATCCACTTCTCCGCCCAGGAGGTGATCAACAACACCTTCCATAAGGCAAAACCCGATTGTGCCAGCATCGGTGACGGCCCACGCGCAGACCCTCTGAGACTACAAAAATGCCGTGGAGGACTGGGTGATCCAGGTACTGGACCACCCTAGGCTGGGAGATCCTACATTGGAACGCCAAAAGGTAACTGTCCTGTGGTTTTCGGTCGAGCGAGGGTCTGGCTTCCTGGCAGATGACGAGGACGGAAAGGAGTACTTTGTAGGCCGCAGGTCAGTGAAACGGCTGTACCTGCCACAACCTCGTCACAGCCTGTACGTGGGGGATCAGGTGGAGTACACCCCCATGGCGTCCCTGAAAGGCCCCTTTGCTACCGGGGTTACCCTCCTTTCTAAGCCCCTGGTACCTACATCGGAACCAGAAGTGTGGCTGGATGAACCACCAGGTCCAGGACGCTTGCCTTCAGGAGTTTCCAGATGGCATCCTGCGGTTCAGGGAAAAGCCACAGCCAGAGCCTCTGATCCCTGGACTGCCAGCACCACCACCACCACCACAGTCCTTTCAGCTAGGTCAGCTGACAATGTCATCATTTACGTTCCAATCTATGGTGATCCACCAATACCAGCTGCCATGGAAGATGAAGTCAGCAGCCAGGGAAGCTGGGGTTTCTTCCCTGGATGCAACCTTGCCGGAACCGCTGCAGCCGGAAGTCCTTACCCCTGCTGTCCCGGCAGGAGGATTTGGAAAAGCGCAAGTAGCTGCAGCGCTCCCCAGCGTGACCACCACCCGGACCCTGTCAAGTCCGACTTCCGGAAGAAGAAGGCAGTGGAGTTCCACCACGGCAGTGAGCTTGGCCTACAGGAGGCAGGAGCGTCCTCTGATGTCGTTTAGTAGCAGCTCAAGCGAGGAGGACTTCAGGTCCTTCATCTAAGGGACCCAACTACAGGCTGTCTCAAGGACACTTCAAGAGGACCTTAGTTTGTATTGCCCCAGTTTGACTCTCACCCAGATGGACATGGCTGTCAGGACTCCCCCCCCATAATGCAGAAAATTCCCAGTTGCGCCTAAGCGCACCTATTTTCCTTTCCCCCCCCTTCTCAGGTAATTTGGGAGCCCCCTTTTCAAAAAGGGTTCCCTATTTGCTGCTATTTTATATTATCCATGTGGATTACACGTTACCTGTTTGGATTACCATATTACGTCACGTGGATTACAATTGAATTTTGGACTATGTGTTCCAGACAGTGTTTTATCATGCCAAGGAGCCACGAGGAGAGACTCAAATGTATATCTGAGCCTATTATGCTTGCAAATGTTAAATTGATTGCACTAAAATGTTTGCATACTTATGTCTTTGCTGTATTTTAGCTACACTGTTTTTACTGATTCAGCAATGTTCAAGCACTTTAGCCCATTGTGTGTATTCTTTTTCTGGTACTGCAATGTGTCCTATTATGCACTTATTGTATGCTGTTTTTAGTAAATTATGCACTTAGCTGGATAGCTAGCAGTGAGCACCTTACTTTTCTACCTCATATGGACTGCCTCTAAAGACTGTACGCCGCGGCCTAGCCTCGTGCATATGACGCATTCGCTAGTAAATAGTACGCTAAGGATTCGTACGCACTTTTGTACGCTAATGCTTACGTATTGCGTACTTTTAACTACGTTGACTGTACGTTCGTAATTTGTGCTGGAATGTTCGCAAAACAACGATTTTTTTTTAACGTAGATTCACCCGAATGAATTCGTATTCCGAACGAATCTTGTCAGAAATTCGGCAAATATTCGGCGAAGCGAATTTTTTTATGATTCACTCATCTCTAGTGGGAATATAGCAATAACTCCCTGATTGCTATAACTCCTACCTTATGTCTCTTCTGCTTAGACTAACATCTGCTGATACACCATCCAAACCTTTAAGATATATCAAGGTCTTGTTCTCGGCTACTCCCAAACTTTCTTGGTCCATTAGATGCACCATGAGAAGACTAATATGAGTTACTTGAAAGTATCTTGTGTTCCTCTATCATTGACTGAGTGTTGATTATATTTTATAACAATTTTTTTAATGGCTGGTGGTCTAGAGCTTAGAGCACAAGAAGGTTAATATGATTGTTACTTCAATGAGGCAGTTTTACGAGTTGTAAAACTCTGCTATCTCTGAAGAACACAATACCTTAGTTTGTACCTTATGTCAGACTTCTGCCTGCCAACTGATCTTGCTTATTATAAAAGGTTATTCCAGAAACCACTAACTGAGCATCCAACCACTGCCACGTGACTGCTGTACATCGTGTGTCTTGCTCATTATGAAATGACATTCGGCAAAAATTGACATTCATCCTGATTTATAGGTAATATTGGATGTATTTTTGTTAATAAATAGAGGGAGCTATTTGGGTAATATGTGTATCATACAAAATTAATCTAACTGCACTCCAGACAAAATTACATATCTTCTAACATCTTTTCTTTGCCTCCACAGTATTTATTTCACTTGTTTAGAGCAGCATTTTGTACCTTAGAGATGTTCTTTCTATTGTAACTTGGGACTCGAATTTTAAAACACAGTGATCCATTATAGATGACTGTCTTCAATCTCCTGTTCATCACCACGTATGGAAAAAATTATATATATTTCTCTGTTCTGTCTTGGTTTCTCCCCCCTCCAGCATGTCTGTCAGTTTTCTTTTTGTTATGTTCTATGTTATGGTCCTACTACCATATATCTCGTCTACACACATTCATGCACAACCATGATAAAAAAAATACACATAAAGAATATGCTTATTTATAAATATTTTATAGCAAAACAATAAAGTAATTAAAGGGGTTCTCCGGGCTACAGACATTGATGACATCTACGATAGGTTATCATTATCAAGTCTTTGGGGTTTACCCTGTTTTTTGGATACATGAGGTTTAATTTTTTTCTATTAGTGTACTGAGCAGAAGCAGAATGCTCCATACACTGTGTTGTGGCTGAAGTACTGCTGCTCGGCATTTATTCAGGCGCTGGAAACTACACAGCGACAGTCGGCTGCTTGTTCAGTGGAGGAGACCGCCGCATTTGCCTGCAGCGATCTCCTCCACAGAATGAGAACGAGGGATGACTACTGCAATGGTTCGTCCTCATATAGCTACATTGTTTCTGGGCAGCAGATTACTATTAAGACCGCACGATCTGCTGCCCAGAAATAATTTAGGCGTTTCACCTGTTCTTCAGGTGATCAGCGACATCTTTACACAGGCAGATGGTCGGTTTTATACTCATTTGCCAAACTCACGGTAACATTAGAAAGGTTTTGGCTCATAAATCAGATAATTAGAAAAGATGGAAAAATGTGTGTTTCAGCAAGGTTTTCTCCCAACTTTACACCTTCCTATCACATTTGAACCTTGTGCCCACTGTAGCCCAATCGACTGTATATAAAATAAGGCATATACAAAGAATACCAACTGCTCTCACACTAGTATCTGTGGGATGACTGTGGCAGTTTGTTACAAAGTGCCCTGACACTTGTTCAGGCACTGATATCACTGCCTTTTCTTGGAGTTTCAAGTCTCCAACAGAGTGCAGATATATCAGATGAAACATATTGTGTCTAGAGATGAGCGAACGTGCTCGTTACGAGCACTGTAGCGCTCGGCTCCCCTGCGCAATGCCCGCAGGCATTGCGGATCCGTCCTCAGCTGCATGTAAGTCAATGGGGACGGATCGTTTGGTATGAGTGTCATATCAAACAGATCCTTCCCAATTGACTTACATGCAGCTGAGGACGGATCCGCAATGCCTGCAGGCATTTGTTTGCAGGGGAGCCGAGCGCTACAGTGCTCGTAACTAGCACGTTCGCTCATCTCTAATTGTGTCATATCTTGGAGTTAACATAACAGCTACACTTCAAGTGAGTGTGTCATCAAAAAATGAACTATTGTTTAAATTATGTTTATACGTTAAACATTTTTTAGAATTTGTGGAGAGGTTTTTTTTATTTTTTATTTTCCATGTCACTATCTAGATATTATAAAAAAAAATTTTATATAACCCTGCAATTTTCACAATGATCCCTGGGTCTAATAATAGGTCATGATTCCTGTCCTGTACAGGTAACTTTCCGGTAGCTAGTCTAATTATCACCACAGGCCGCCAGAATTACAATGACAAGTAACACCTTTAGATAACACAGAATCCACCATTCACAATAGGTAATATCACAGCCTATCAGCTCCCTCTTGATTTTTGCACAGGTCACAGATAGAGATGAGCGAATCATCCAAAATTCGCTTCGACGAATAATCAACAAATTTAAGACAAGATTCGTTCTTAATACGAATTTATTGTGTTGAATTTGCGTTAACAAATAATTATTGTTTTGCGAACATTACTGCACAAATTACGAACATACAGTCTAAGCGTTGTTAAATATACGCTACTGACCTGAATGCGTAAGCATTAGCATACAAAGTGCGTACAAATCCTTAGCGTACTGTTGACTCGCGAGTGCGTCATACGCACACAAGCACGTGGCTAGGCCGCGGCGTACAGCCCTCAGAGGCAGTCCATATGAGGTACAAAAGTAAGGTGCTCACTGTTAGTAGAGATGAGCGAGTAGTGAAATATTCGAAAGTTCGAAATTCGATTCGAATAGACCGCGAAATTCGACTATTCGACCGAATATCGAATACCATTAAAGTCTATGGGGAAAAAATGCTCGCCACTTGGAAATCTCAATTCGACCACTTGGAGGTCACCAAGTCCACCCTGAAACCTCAGAAAAGGATGCCAACACTGCTGGAATGCAACTGGGACAGCAGGGGAAGCATGTCTGGGTGCATATAACGCGCCCAAGTCGCACTATTACGCCACTATCACAGCCTCTCAACAATACACTCCAAACACAATCTAACCTCTCTGTAAAGTGAGACCATACAAGGAAACCTTCTTTCCTCTACATTGCCATGGACCCCAAGCCAAACTAGACAAAAAAGAAGATGGAATTCTGCACCCCTTAAAATCACGTTGCCTATGACAACCACAGATGGCATAGGCAAGGGGGAAAGCAAATAGACCCCACCCCTAATTGTCATTGTGTGTGTGTGTGAGATGTGGTCAGACATGTCTTCTTTAAAATGTAAAAACAACTCAAACACATGCAGAAGCCTTAAAATGCCCAAATTGTTGGCGCTTGAGATGTCAGTGACCCGACCTGGCCCAGTGTCATGTCTAGCAGGTAAAGCAGTGGGGATGTTGAGGGATGCGTAGGACCGCAAAAGGCAGGAAGAGGCCGTGGGCTGGCCAGAGGCTCATGGAAAATTTTGTGGAGGCCCAAGAGGTGAGACGTCTTAAAAATTGTGTGGAGGCTAAAGAGGTGAGACCTCTTAAAAATTATGTGGAGGCCCAAGAGGTGAGACCTCTTAAAAATTGTGTGGAGGCTAAAGAGGTGAGACCTGTTAAAAATTTTGTGGAGGCCCAAGAGGTGAGACCTTGATAAAATTTGTGGAGGCCCAAGAGGTGAGACCTGTTAAAAATTTTGTGGAGGCCCAAGAGGTGAGACCTTGATAAAATTATGTGGAGGCCCAAGAGGTGAGACCTGTTAAAAATTTTGTGGAGGCCCAAGAGGTGAGACCTTGATAAAATTTTGTGGAGGCCCAAGAGGTGAGACCTTGATAAAATTTCGTGGAGGCCCAAGAGGTGAGACCTTGATAAAATTTTGTGGAGGCCCAAGAGGTGAGACCTGTTAAAAATTATGTGGAGGCCCAAGAGTTAAAATTATGTGGAGGCCCAAGAGGTGATACCTTGATAAAATTTTGTGGAGGCCCAAGAGGTGAGACCTGTTAAAAAATTATGTGGAGGCCCAAGAGGTGAGACCTTGATAAAATTTTGTGGAGGCCCAAGAGGTGAGATCTGTTAAAAATTTTGTGGAGGCCCAAGAGGTGAGACCTTGATAATATTTTGTGGAGGCCCAAGAGGTGAGATCTGTTAAAAATTTTGTGGAGGCCCAAGAGGTGAGACCTTGATAAAATTTTGTGGAGGCCCAAGAGGTGAGACCTCTTAAACATTTTGTGGAGGCCCAAGAGGTGAGACCTCTTAAAAATTTTGTGGAGGCCCAAGAGGTGAGACCTTGATAAAATTTTGTGGAGGCCCAAGAGGTGAGACCTGTTAAAAATTTTGTGGAGGCCCAAGAGGTGAGACCTTGATAAAATTATGTGGAGGCCCAAGAGGTGAGACCTCTTAAAAATTATGTGGAGGCCCAAGAGGTGAGACCTCTTAAAAATTATGTGGAGGCCCAAGAGGTGAGACCTCTTAAAAATTATGTGGAGGCCCAAGAGGTGAGACCTCTTAAAAATTTTGTGGAGGCCCAAGAGGTGAGCCATAAGTATATAAATTTTTCTTATTTACGGAGCAATTCTACGGCGGTTAAGGAGGAGGAGGTGGAGGAGGAAATGGCACTTCATACAGATGGCACTTCACTTTTGGCTGCTTTCCACAGTTGGAGAAGCAAAGTCCGGGTCAATCCACTTGCTGTTCATTTTGATTAGCGTCAGCCTGTCAGCACTGTCGGTTGACAGGCGGCTGCGCTTATCGGTTATAATGACCCCGGCTGCGCTGAACACCCTTTCTGATAGCACGCTGGCGGCAGGGCAGGCAAGCACCTCCAAGGCGTACAGGGACAGTTCCAGCCACGTGTCCAACTTGGAGACCCAGTAAGTGTAGGACGCCGAGGGATCGGGGAGGACAGGGTTTCGGTCTGCCAGGTACTCCCGCAACATCCGCCGATACTTGTCCCTCCTGCTGATAGCGGGCCCCACAGTGATGGAAGTTGCACGAGGGGGTGCCATGAACGTGTCCCACACCTTGGAGAGTGTTCCCCTGGTGGCTGTGGGCCTGATAGATGTTGTGGGACTCTGGGAGACCCTCTCCTCTCTGCCGCCAGCGATGGTGGGTGGGAAAATCTCCATCATGTTCTGCACGAGTTCCCTCTGGTATTCCAGCAATCGATTCGTCCTCTCCTCTACCGGAATAAAAGAGGAGACGTTATCTTTATACCGGGGGTCCAGGAGTGCGAAGACCCAGTACAGTTTGTTCTCCACTATCCGGACAACACGTGTGTCCCGGGAAAAGCAGCCCAGCATGAAGTCAGCCATGTGTGCCAGACTCTGAATAGGCATGACGTCACTGCCCCCACCTGAAGGATCACTTGCCATTTCCTCCTCTTCCTCTTCCGCCTCCTCTCCGCCCCATCCGCGCTGAACCAATGGGACGCACACAGCCTGACTGCTACCCTCGCCGCCAGCATCCTCCTCCTCTTCCACAGCCACCTCCACGTCGTCGTCCTCCTCCTCATCCTCCTCCTGCAACTGCCACCGAGAAGCAGACAAAAGTGTGGTCTGACTGTGTAGCTCCGTTGCGTCTCCTCCTACCCCCGTCTCCTCTGCGTGCAATGCGTTCTCCCTTATTGCGATGAGCGATTCTTTAAGGACGCATAGGAGCGGGATGGTTACGCTCACTATAGCGTCCTCGCTGCTGACCTTCTTGGTGGACTCCTCAAAGATACGCAGTACATCGCATATGTCTGCCATCCATGGCCGCTCGTGGTTGGCAAACTGAGGGAGCTGAGTTGGAGGCACGCGTGGATTCATAATCTGGTACTCCATCAATGCTCTCTGCTGCTCACACACCCTGGCCAACATGGAATAGGTGGAATTCCAGCGAGTGGGCAGGTCGCACAACAGCCGATGTTCAGGCAAATGGAGGCGTTGCTGGAGTTTTTTTAAGCTAGCAGCAGCTACAGTTGACTTCCGAAAGTGAGCGCACAAGCGCCGCACTTTCACCAGTAGCTCTGCCAGGTTGGGGTAAGTCTTTAGAAATTTTTGGACTACCAGATTAAAAACGTGGGCCAGGCATGGTACGTGATTGAGTTCGGCAAGCTCCAGAGCCGCCACCAGGTTACGGCCGTTATCGCACACGACCATGCCTGGTCCTAGCTGCAGCGGCGACAGCCACATCTCCGTCTGCTGCAATATGGCGTCCCTCACTTCTGGGGCGCTGTGCTTCCTGTCGCCCAAGCTGATGAGCTTAAGCACCGCCTGCTGACGTCTCCCCGCGCCAGTGCTGCAACGCTTCCAGCTAGCGGCTGAGGGCGATGTTAAGGCAGAGGAGGAGGAGGAGGAAGAGGAGGGGGGTGTATCAGAACCCATGCTGGCAATCTTGGGCGGGGGTGGTAGGTAGGCCGTCTCTGTTTGCGACCCCGTCCCCGCTTCCACAACATTCACCCAGTGTGCCGTCAAAGAAATGTATCGTCCCTGGCCGCAAGCGCTTGTCCACGAGTCGGTGGTCAAGTGGACCTTTGCGCTGACTGCGTACCTCAGGGCCCGCCTGATGTTACGCGACACGTGCTGGTGCAGGGCGGGGACGGCACTCCGGGAAAAGTAGTGGCGGCTGGGGACGGAATAGCGAGGTGCGGCAGCCGCCATCAGGTCGCGGAAGGCCTGCGTCTCCACAAGCCTAAACGGCAACATCTCCAGGGCCAGCAGTTTGGAGATGTGGCAGTTTAAGGCTTGGGCTTGGGGGTGACTCGAGGCGTACTTCCGCCTGCGGTCGAACGCCTGCGAGATGGACAGTTGTTGGGACGTGGAGTGTGAAGGTGCAGGCGAAGAGGCGGGGGAAGGGGAGGCTGAAGGAGAAGGCCCCAAAGTAGCCGAGGCAGAGGCAGATGTGGAGGTGTCCTGGCTGGAGGTCTGGACCGCAGTGGCAGCACACAACAAAGGGGAAGAGGCAGTGGCAGCAAGACCGGGCGCAGGTTGTATTGCGTTTGCTCTCTCCCACTCAGCCCAGTGCTTGAATTCCAAGTGACGCCGCATGCCTGAGGTGGTCATATTGCTCTTCTCAGAGCCCCTACTCAGTTTTGAGTGGCAGAGTGTGCAAACCGCGCTCAGTTTGTCATCCGCACAAACATTAAAAAATCTCCACACCACAGAAGTACGAGGCCTCGATGGGGGAGCTTCGCGCGACTGCCCGCTGCCGGGAACAGCTTCGGCCCTGCTGGCTGTGGCCTCACTTCTCTGTCTGGACTGTCCTCTGCCTGTGGACATCCCTCTGCCTGTGGATATTCCTCTGCCTGTGGATATTCCTCTGCCTGTGGACATCCCTCTGCCTGTGGACATCCCTCTGCCTGTGGACATCCCTCTGCCTGTGGACATCCCTCTGCCTCTTGCTGCCTTTTTCGGTGCTGCGCAGACCACCACCTCTCCACTGCTTTCCCCGCTGGACATCACCCCTGGCCAAGTGGGGTCGGTCATTTCGTCATCCACCACCTCCTCTTCCTCACTCTGCTCCTCCTCCTGCCCACTGGACATTCCAACAGCCTCCCTTGATGGCAACTGCGTCTCATCATCATCATCGCTCATGATAACAGATGCTGGTTCAGGGTCCACATCAGCAGGAGATGGCGAAAACTCAAGTGTTTGGGCATCACTACAAACAAATTCCTCTGCTAGCTCCTGGGATTCTTCCGGCACATCTGAAAAAGGACCCGAAAAGAGCTCCTGGGAGGGGTCAAGGGTGGGATGACTCTGTTGGCCAGGTGTGGAGGAAGGAGGGTCAGAGTGAGACTGTGTGGATGACTGGTTGGTGGACAACTGTGTGGAAGCGCTATCGGCTATCCATTGCACCACCTGTTCAACCTGCTCAGGCCTCAACAGCGGTGTAACCCGCCCCCTGCTTAACTGTCCCATAAAGGCAGGGATTCTGGATGAGTGGGATCCTGGCTGACCCTCACCAGCACGCATTGTATCCCCACTGGCTTCAACAAGGCCACCAACAGCATTTCCGCGCCCCCGTCCACGTCCGATTCCGCTAGCCCCCCTCCGCATTTTATTTTTTTTTTGTTACAATATTTTGCCTTCACAGCCGTGGTACACAGCCGTGTACTAACAGATCAGACGGTGTGTATGAACACTACGTATATACAATTATTTTGCAAGAGAACGCAAAGTACAGGTGCCAATGAAAAGGCTTTTTTTTAATATATTTCTAGGTACACAGCCGTGTACTAACAGATCAGACGGTGTGTATGAACACTATGTATATACAATTATTTTGCAAGAGAACGCAAAGTACAGGTGCCAATGAAAAGGCTTTTTTTTTAAAATATATTTCTAGGTACACAGCCGTGTACTAACAGATCAGACGGTGTGTATGAACACTACGTATATACAATTATTTTGCAAGAGAACGCAAAATACAGGTGCCAATGAACAGGCTTTTTTTTAAATATATTTCTAGGTACACAGCCGTGTACTAACAGATCAGACGGTGTGTATGAACACTACGTATATACAATTATTTTGCAAGAGAACGCAAAGTACAGGTGCCAATGAAAAGGCTTTTTTTAAAAAATATATTTCTAGGTACACAGCCGTGTACTAACAGATCAGACGGTGTGTATGAACACTACGTATATACAATTATTTTGCAAGAGAACGCAAAGTACAGGTGCCAATGAAAAGGCTTTTTTTTTAATATATTTCTCGGCACACAGCCGTGTACTAACAGATCAGACGGTGTGTATGAACACTACGTATATACAATTATTTTGCAAGAGAACGCAAAGTACAGGTGCCAATGAAAAGGCTTTTTTTTTTAAATATATTTCTAGGTACACAGCCGTGTACTAACAGATCAGACGGTGTGTATGAACACTACGTATATACAATTATTTTGCAAGAGAACGCAAAGTACAGGTGCCAATGAAAAGGCTTTTTTTTTATATTTCTAGGTACACAGCCGTGTACTAACAGGTCAGACGGTGGGTATTTACACCTGGTATACAAAAAGGGTATTGCAGGCACACAGAACCCAGAACACTAGAGCCAAATAAACTGTATTTAAAAAAAAAAAAAAAACAGCCGTATACTGCCAGATCAGATGGTGCATATACACACTAGGTATATAACAGGGTTTTGCAGCCAAAAAGAACGCAGAACAGTAGTGCCAAATATAGTTTGGTATGTAGCAGAGCACCCAATACACCACTAATGCCTCTCTCTGTCCCTACTCCAGCAGCTATCCCTGAATACAGCAGCCGTACTCTGTAAAGTCTATATTGTAGTAAAGCTATCACTGTACTGCACTATAGTAGCCCTGATAAGGGCTTTTAATCACGCTCCTGCCTGTCCAACTGCTAAAACCTGTCTCTCCCTTCTCCAGCCTCTGTCCCTGACTAAGTTCACGCAGCATATGCGTACGAGCAGGAAGAGCTGAGTTTTTAATATTCGAGGTCACATGATTTTTCCAGCCAATCCATGTAGACGCCGTTTTCGCGCTGCCAGCGTGCTCAGTGTGCCTGTCATACCCCCCCTGCATGGTGATTGGTGGAAAAAGAGCGTCAGGGAAGGTGGGAGGGGAAACGAATTCTAAGTGCGCCATCGCCGTTATACTCGATTGAAATCGAGTATGCCGAATAGCGTAGTATTCGATCGAATACCGGCTCGATCGAACACTACTCGCTCATCTCTAACTGTTAGCTATCCGGCTAAGTGCATAATTTACTAAAAACACCATACGATAATGGGTTGCATCAAAAGGGGCACAGATGGCTTGTGATGAGAACATAGTCCTGCCACTTTACAAATCACTAGTCAGACCACACATGGAGTATTGTGTACAGTTCTGGGCTCCTGTGAACAAGGCAGACATAGCAGAACTGGAGAGGGTTCAGAGGAGGGCAACTAAAGCAATAACTGGAATACGTGGACTACAGTACCCAGAAAGATGATCAAAATTAGAGTTATATCTATTATTTCCGTTTACAAAAAAAGATGCCTGAGGGGCGATATAATAACTATGTATAAATATATCAGGGGTCAGTACAGAGATCCCATCATCTATTTATTCCTAGGACTGTGACTATGACGAAGGAATGTCCTCTACGTCTGGAGGAAAGACAGTTTCTACACAAACATAGAAGAGAATTCTTTACTATAAGAGCAGTGAGACTATGGAACTCTCTGCATGAGGAGGTGGTGATGGTAAGTTCACTAAAAGAGTTCAAGAGGGGCCTGGATGCATTTCTGGAGTGTAACAATATTACAGGTTATACAGGTTATAGTTACTAGAGATGGGTCATTGATTCAGTGTGTATTCTGACTGCCTGATTGGAGTCGGGAATTATTTTTTTCCCCTAAAATGGGGAAAATTGGCTTCTACCTCACAGGAGGGTTTTTTTTTTTTTGCATTCCTCTGGATCAACTTGCAGGATAACAGGCTGAACTGGATGGACAGATGTCTTTTTTCAGCCTTACAAACTATGGAGGTCATTTGTCTAATTGGTGTAAAGTAGAACTGCCCATATCAACTAATCAGATTCCACCTTTCATTTTGGACAGCTCCAGGAGGAATCTGATTGGATGCTAGAGGCAACTAAGCCAGTTCTACTTTACACCAGTTTGATAAATAGAGATAAGCGAATCTATTTGCCGCTTCGTAGATTCGTATCGAATCTTGGAAATTTTCTCCTCAGGAGTGAATCCGGATTTTTCGGATTTGCTTCGTATTATTTGCAAATCTTCGCAAAGTTTTGAATGCTAACGATACGTATTAAATGTACGAAACTTACGCATTATGCGTGAGGCGGGAAAATGACGATACGCCCCCGCAAGAGCAGGAAAGCGAAGATACGCCCCCCTCAGAACTGGAAAAAACCAGCCCGGCCCACCGAGATCTAACTATTTGCACGTATAGGGAGTGAAGACACCTCCCTCAGTACTCCACCCTCCTCTGAACTAGTTTAGATTAGTGCTGAACATTGAGCAAATAGCAAGCATGACTAAAGAGCTGTGTCCCAACTGGAACCAGATGGCCTTTGGGGACGAGTTCCCTGAACCACCTCCCACTCCAGACATCAAGGCTCTGAACTGAAGGCGACTAAACCACCTACAGTGCCATTATTCTTCTTACCGCCTGCAGAGTTAGCTGCGCATCATGAGGCAGTTCTTCGTCGTCAGGCGGCTGGTGCGTCTGCTGTGGCTGGTGCGACTGGAGCGTCTGCTGTGACTCGTGCGGCGGAGGCGGCTGGAGTGTCCACTTCGCCGCCCAGGAGGAGATCCATGACAACACCTTTCATAATGCAGAACCCGATTGTACCACCATCGGTGACGGCCCATGCGCAGACCCTCTGGGACTACAGTTGCAGTGGAGGACTGGGTCATCCAGGTACTGGACCACCCTAGGCCGGGAGCCCCCCTTCTCAGGTTATTTGGGAGCCCCCTTTGCAAAAAGGGTTCTCTATTTGCTGCTATTTTCTATTATCCATGTGGATTACACGTTACCTGTTTGGATTACAATATTACCTCACGTGGATTACAATAGAATTTTGGACTATGTGTTCCAGACAGTGTTTTATCATGCCAAGGAGCCACAAGGAGAGACTCTAACGTATATCTGAGCCTTTTATGCTTGCAAATGTGAAATTGATTGCACTAAAATGTTTGCATACTTATGTCTTTGCTGTATTTTAGTTACACTGTTTTTACTGGTTCAGCACTTTAGTCCATTGTGTGTATTCTTTTTCAGGGACTGCAATGTATGTGTCCTATTATGCACTTATTTCCAGTGTTTTTAGTAAATTATGCACTTAGCTGAATAGCTAGCAGTGAGCACCTTATTTTTGTACCTCATATGGACTGCCTCTAAAGACTGTACGCCGCGGCCTAGCCTTGTGCGTATGACGATGACGCATTCACGTGTTAATAGTACACCAAGGATTCGTATGCACTTTTGTACGCTAATCCTTACGTATTGCGTACTTTTTACTACGCTGACTGTACGTTTGTAATTTGTGCAGGAATGTTCGCAAAACAACGATTGTTTTTTTGAACGTAGATTCGACCGAATAAATTTGTCTAAGTACCAATCTTGTCAGAAATTCGGCAAATACTCGGCGAAGCGAATTTTGGATGATTCGCTCATCTCTATTGATAAATGACCCCCTATGTTACTATGTTATGTTTGCTCTGTACAACTCCTACATTAAGTGTAAATTTGCACCTTCTACCTTTGTCTCATGCTCTTCCTTCAGTAGCTAAGACTTCCATCCCACTGAAATTGAACCAGTCTAACTCACCTTCAGTGACTCCTTGACTCCAATAGGTAGACCACATTTTCCACATGAAAGAACTATCTGCTTGGGGTTTACAGTACATACACAGTATGATGTCTTCTAAAAAGTGTAGAGCTGTGGTTAACCTTCTGTGCATACGCAGAATTTCTGTTGAAATAGCAGTGTTATGTACTGCATGTGCAGTACCCTAGAAAAGTTAAATGTTGTGATTTGTTATGGTTGCATACCTAATAGCACTGTACAGACAACTAATGGTTAAATACAGGGGTGGGATTCAAATTTTTAACAACAGGTTCCCTACTCAACAGCGGACACGCGGCATCACAACACGTGTTTACATATACATGGACCATATACATGGTACACATACATAAATACGCCATATATACACGTACCACAAAACTTTTAAAAAGCCTAAGGAGCTAAACTACCAGCACTGCGAGTTTTTGTAAAGCGCTGGCCCACACCTCTAACTCCACCCAATGTCTATCTGTACATGTTCCAACCCTGCCTAGTCTCCATTGTGCCCACCACACAGTAGTTATGCCAGATTTGGGATGGTTGGGAGGTATGCACACATAATCAGACTATATAGACACTACACTCACATAATCCAATATACAATATACACCATACAGTATATAAATTACACCTAGGCTACACTTTAGATTTACCTGCTCCATATACATTTTATACACATTTGTACCTAGCACTAAAGACATATTTGCATACACATTATATTCAGTGCTATCCAGCATACAGCTCCACATACCTCTTACATCCAGTGACTTCTCGTTCTGCAGACGTTCTCTTTCCTGATCTTCTCCTTTCAGACCAGGCGCCATGATGATTTTTCACCCATCTCTCGTCTCTGCAGTTTGACAAAAAGACATCTTAGGTTTCTACTTTTCCATCATCCTCCCACCTTCTGAACAACTCATCCTGCCACCTTCACTATTTAAAATGAGCACCAGTACAAAGAATGTCCATTATAATGTGTGCCAGTACAAACAGAATCCCCCTCTTAGTGCCCCCAATTGAGCTAATGTCCCCAGAGTGCCCCCATAATGTGTGCAAGTATAAAAATACCCCTATATAATGCTCCTAGTAAATGCCCACATAGTGCTCCTCTCCTCTTCCCGACGGTGACCGCATAATGTGCCAGTATAAGATTCCCCTATAGTATCCCCCAGAATGAGCCAGTATAAACGTCCCTTCTTAGTGCCCCCATAATGTGCCTATATAATATACCCCCATAGTGTCCCCTATGATGTGCCAGTGGAAATGCCCCCAGATGTGCCAGTATAAATGCCCCCAGAAGATGCCCCCATAGTGTTCCCCAAAATGTGCCAGTAATGCCCCCATGACGTGCCAGCAATGCCCCAGTAGATGCCCCCTTAGTGTTCCCCATGATGTGCCAGTAGTGCCCCCGGTAGATGCCACCATAGTGTTTCCTATGTGCCAGCAATGCCCCCAGTAGATGCCTCCCATAGTGTCCCCCATGATGCGCCAGTAATGCCAGGACGTGCCAGCAATGCCCCCAGGATATGCTAGCAATACCCCCATAGTCTCCTCCATGATGCACCAGTAATGCGCCCAGTACATGCCCCCCATATGCCAGCAAAGCCCCCAGTAGATTCCCCCCATAGTGTCCCTAAGGATGTGCCATTAGATGTCCCCATAGTGTTCCCCATGTGCCAGAAATGCCCCCAGTAGATGCCCCCATAATGTCCCCAATATGCCAGCAATTCCCCCAGTAGATGCCCCCCATAGTGTCCCCAAGGATGTGCCAGTAGGTGCCCCCATAGTGTCCCCCATGTGCCAGAAATGCCCCCATATGCCAGCAATGCCCCCAGTAGATGCCCCCACTAGATGCACCCATAGTGGCCCCCATATTCCAGCAATGCCCCTATAGTGTCCCCAAGGATGTGCCAGTAGATGCCCCATATTGTCCTCCATGTGCCAGCAATACCCCCAGTTGATGCCCATATAGTGTCCCCCATGTGCCAGCAATGACCCCAGCACGCCACAGAAAAGAAAAAAAACACTTATACTTACCTCCACGCTGTCAGCGATGCGATGCAGGCCTCTTGCGGCTTGTGTCCCGCGCAGCACCAAGCCCGGCTCAGGCGGACGCGATGATGTCATCGCGCTGCCTGCGCCGGCCTCTGATAGGCTACAGGCCTAGTGTCTGCTGCCTATCAGAGGAACAGAAGAGGGAGACACCTCTCCCTGCTGCAGTGTTCATCTGTATCGCCGTCCTGACGACGGCGATACAGATGAATGTAGAGAGATGAATGCTTCCACAATGGAAGCGCTCATCTCCTGCTGCCACACCGGATCGGGATTCAGCCGGTAACCCAGTTCTCCGATCCGGCTGTAATTTTAACAACTGGATCTGGAGAACCGGAGGAAACCGGCTGAATCCCACGCCTGGTTAAACACCTTGGCTAATTCAGTTAGGTTGCTGGGGGATGGGCCTGGGTTGGCCCCCGGTTAATTAGTCAGTCTAGTCTCAGCTGTGTTACAGTGAAGATCTACATGTGCAAGCTCCTCAGAACTAGTCTCAAGTTCAGAAAATACCCATCTCTGAACCTTCTAGGAAGAAAGCCACTTTACCCTCAAAGTGCTCCAGAGAGAAGGGAATTAGAAGGTCTAGGACCCTCAAAGCAGTGAATAGGAGTTAAACAGCAAGGTATTGAGCACCTTTATAGCCAAAAGACTTTACTGCTGTGAGAGAGAACATTGCTGATTCACCCTCCCACACTTTCAGATGGTTTGGCCCAACATATCTTATAGCTGCAACCCTAAGCCCAGGAACTGCAGAAACATTTAACAAAAACCTCATAGCATGCCTATGGTTCTATTTAGAGACTTTAGAGAGACAGGGATAAAGAGTACTACAACATCCATCATTGTTGCTGTCCATATTCTACTTTTGGGGAAGGATTGCATTGTATTATATGCTTTGGGACTGTTTTGTTACTGCTAGATGTACTACTACTCCTATTCAGAACTTTAGTAAAGAGAGATTTATTTATTGATACCAACTGGCCATGTTACTGATTTCACTATTCGTCGACCACTTCAACCGCACTCCTTGCACCTAGACAAACACCTAACCACAAGGGCACCACAACTACCACTAAGCAGGAACCCCAACTCGAGAGAGTGCCCCGAGGGAAGAAAGAGTGAGCTCTCCTGTCACTGGTCGTCCCCAGGGAGAGGCAGGGGGAGGGGAGATCACCACTGTGACCTGTAAGTACCAAAAGTACCACCCCCCGAACCATAACTAACACTCCAATCCTCACACATGCTAATAAATACGTGCTTCAGAAAACTCGATTCAGGCTGCTCATGGTGTATACTGCGTCTTGTTTGTTTTTATGTTACTTTTTATGTGACTCTAAAGCACCACAAAGCCTTAGACTGTATTCCCATGTGTGTATAATGGCTTCACCTTTAGTTTAAGCCCCACAAATGGTAGTTAATGTTTATTTTTTTACTGTAAAAGTTACTTTTTTCCATTACTGAAAATATACCGACTAATTTCTGCAATAGAAATAGAAATGTAGATGTTCACCTATGCTACTGGATGTGCTATGTTATATAATAGTCACTGGCTACTGGGGCAATGCAAGAGGAATTGGCTGGTGGGATAAGTGCAGGCCGCATACCATGCACAATGGAACAATAAAAGGTAGAATAAATCCCATGCTCAAAACAGCTTGAGTTCTAATTACTTAGAATTTGAGATGAGCAAATCACTTTGCCTATTTCACTTTTGGCAAGAATTCAGGCTGCTTCTCAGCAGGTGAAACATTTCATGGAAACAGGGTGCTTTGTATCATTTTAGTTTTAATGACTTACTCTGGCACCAGGACAGCAAATCTACGAGGCAAACTATGTGAATGTCTAGCAAGAGGAGAATGCGATGAGTGCAAGACTATTTCACTGGTCATCTCCTTTGCCTCCTGGGAGCTTTATTTTTAAGCACTGTGTATCTAGGTGTAATGTAATCCATGAAACGCCAACGGTTTTTACAGTGTATAGAAAAGAGCTTCTGATTTCGAGATAGTGGTGCTTTTATTTTTTCCTGATTAGATAGATAGATCTTGTTCATGCTTAGTGCAATTGTCTGTATTATGTATCTATACCCCTTATCATATATACAGCCAGGGGTGCACCACCAATGAGGCAGCACCAGGTAGGGGCAAGAAGGGGGCAGCAGAAGGTCCATGGGCAATGAGTGCTTTCATTCTGGCAAAGGGGTTAGGTTAAGACATTGGTCAATATTTAGTAATAGCTATCATAATAGGGGAAAAAAGAAATGCAAAAGAGTGGCATTTAAGCTGTAAAGAAGTCATGTATGTGACTATGATGTGAATTGTATGATCTGAGAATGGATGATCCGTTGCCTGGCAATGGAACAGGCATCGGAACTACCCAGCTCCATCTACTGTTTAGTGTACATGCCTGGTTACTGCAGCGCTGCTAACATTCAAGTGACCCATCACGTGAATATGAGCAGTGCTGCAGTAACCAGCCATGCTCACTAGATACTGAACAGAGACCACTGCTCTGGTGTCTCCATTTTACATTCATTTGTAAATGAATACATTTGTATTCTTCCAGCTCAGCATGGGCACAGTCACATGCTCACTGCAGCCAATGCCTGGCTTCAGCAGTGACATGCAGCTTGTGGACATGTCAACACTGAAGTCAATCATTGGCTGCAATGGAGCATGTGACAAAGCAAATGCTGTGCAAGAAGAAATCAAGTCAGGGACTGGAAGATAGACATCAGGAGCCATCATTAAGGACTGGGGCGGTGGGAAGCAAGTAAGTACAATGCTTCCTGCATCAGGGAAAAACGACTTATTCTCTGACTACCCTGGGAACCTAAATGTTATAATTTGTGTAATCTGTTCTCTTCTGCTCCACCAGTCTCTAGACACATAGCAAGCGAACAGTCAGGTCTTGAATTAGATGTAATAAATAGTCGCTTGGAAAAAGAAGCTTGTTTAAAACACTGATATGCAGATTTTGTGCATTATGCACTCACCTGAGACAGCTGTGCCACCATGAACCATTTAGGGTCTCGCCTATTTAAGGTGATAGTATTAGTGATAAGCGAATTTCTTGAAATTGGATTCAGATTCAATTTGGCTGAATTGTCGGGCGATTCAGTTCAGGTCCCAATAAATTTAAACTGAATTAAAAGTGCTCAAATTGCCCTGAAAAGTTGTGGATTACATTATGGGGTCTCCTAGGACTGCATGAAACTCATTTCAAGCTCTTTAATGCCAAGCTAGCATTAGTAATCTTAAAGTAACAGCAATATATATGGCTATGGGTAAACACACACAAATTCTCACAAGGACAGAGAGAGAAAGAAATGGCACCAGAATGCAATATCAGAAGACATCAAGCCAGAAGGGTTTGTGATGTCCTAGGCCAGTGGTGGCGAACCTATGGCACGGGTGCCAGAGGTGGCAATCAGAGCCCTCTCTGTAGGCACCCGTACCCTGGAAAAAGTCTATGGCGTAACAATATGCCTTAGACTTTTCCTACCATTCATCAGCTCAGGGCGCACTACGAACAGCACAGGCAGCACATTGAATGTAGGCAGTCTATTACAGCTAAATAATAAAGTAGATGGAAGATACTATATTGGACTGTACTGTAGTATTCAGGTTAAATTGCCCAGTTGGCACTTTGCGATAAATAAGTGGATTTTGGTTTGCAGTTTGGGCACTCGGTCTCTAAAAGGTTCACCATCACTGCCCTAGGCAATGTTCTGCTAGGAAATCTTGGGTCCTCACATTTATGTGGATATTATTTTAACACATATCATCTGCCTAAATATTTATCAGATCAAGTAACTTCATTCTTGCCAATGTTATTCCCTAATGGCAATGGTCTGTTTCAATAGCATAATGTACCATGCCACACTGCAAAAATTGATCAGGAGATTCAGGAATAGTGTTACTGTTAGGCTCCATTCACATGTCCTGGAAATGGGTCCGCATCCGTTCCGCAATTTTGCGGAACAGGTGCGGACCTATTCATTTTCCGATTTTAAAAATAAAACATGTCATATTCTTGTCCGCATCCACAGACAAGAAAAGGCATTTCCATTATAGAGCCGGCCATGTGCGGTCCACAAAATGCGGAACGCACATGGCCGGTGTCCATGTTTTGCAGACCCATTCATTTTCTCATTTCAAAAATAGAACATGTCCTATTCTTGACCGCATCCAAGGAAAACAAAAGGCATTTCTATTATAGAGCCGGCCATGTGCGGTCCGCAAAATGCGGAACGCACATGGCCGTTGTCCGTGTTTTGCGGATCCGCAATTTGCGGATCCGCAATGACATACGGATGTGTGAATGAAGCCTTAGACACTACTTTTTTTCAGACAGATCATTCTGTTATCCACCAAGACTTCAGGTTTCGGCATAAGTAACATTAACACACATGGAATGTGGATCCTTTGGCAACAACAGAAACTGGGATGTAGAATATGGGAACCATAAACAGTCAGTGAGGTAACCAGAACGTCCAGAAACAAGCCGGAAACGCTTAGCAGAACCAAGTACATACCAAGTAATTGTGGAGTAGGATGGTGGCGTTCATAACTACTGGGTAATAGCAGTTGAGGTTGTAACAGTGAGATAGAACTATTGAGTAGACTTGAGGTTGTAAATGTGGAGTAGCAGGATCCAGATGTAGAGCAGAGACTTAAAGCACAGGGGCCAGACCTGAACTAGAACTAGGAGATGAAGCATAGGCGCTGAGTCTGGAGCCTTGTCTAGAATGTAGCCAGGAAACAACAGCTAAAGAACAGTTCAGATACCAAACTGTACTAGGTGCCTTGACTAGAGATGAGTGAATCTATTCGCCGCTTCGTAGATTCGATACGAATCTTGAAAATTTTCCGCTGCGAAGCGAATCTGGATTTTCTTGAGATTCGCTTCGTTAGATTTGAAAATGTTCTTAAAGCTTTCTACGCATTCGCTTCGTACTTGTCCGATAAATTGTACGCTAATGTTACATATAAGTTACTTTATACGCTGATCCGTACGAATTCAGTTAATTAGCAAACTTTTACTGTTCGTTATTCGTGCAGCATAAAGCCCCGGAAGAAAGCGGTCACCTTACCTAGTGGGAAGGGCTTTCTCTGATTGGCTCAGGCTCGGTAAGCCAGTGACGCATCAGTTGTGCTGCGACTGCTGAGACGAGAGGAAGCACTGTCTGTGAAGTTCTGAGAGACATAGAACTGTTTTGTTAAAATTGGAGTGTAATTGTTCTGGGAATCCATATTGCACATATCAGGGATACTGCAGGGCAAGTGCAGGGCTAGTAATTAATTAATCAGGCAGGGAGAGAGATAGGGAGAGAGACACGGAGAGAGACAAAGACCAGCTGCAGGGCCACAGTCAAGTGAAAAATGTCTGGCATGGAAAAGCAAAAGGGTTCCAGCCAGACCTTGAGCTCCAAAAATAAGTAGAAGGTGGCACAGGGCAGCAGTGCCAAAGGACCTGTAGCTGGAGCTTCTACTTGTAGAATTTGCAATAGTTGGCCACTGTTCCACCAGGCTAACCCACCAAGGCGCAAAATTGTAGTGAAGGAGAAAGTGGATGAGGTAGTGGAGTGGATGGCACTCATCTCAATCACAGCCGGATGATCTGCTGTCATCTGCTGATACAGTATCATGTAGCCAGGGGTGAGCCTCAGAGCTTTTCTCCTGCTCCACCATTACACTCCAGCAAAGGCCGTGTTCGCATAAGTTGCGTACCTTTAACAACTGTACGTTCGTTATTAGTGCGTGAATGTTCGCAAAATACCACATAATAACGTATGATTTGTACGCTTGTTCACCGAAGGTATAAGGTATAAGTTCAATGAATATTCAGCAAATCGAATTTTGGATGACTCGCTCATTTCTAGTCATGACTGTGTCACATGGCTTGGGCACAGCTCAGCCCCATTCACTTCAATAGGGGGCTGCTGTCTTCTTATACAACTGATTGGCAGGGTCCCGGGTAATGGACCCCAGCCACCCAGATGCTGATGACCTATCCATAGGATAGATCATGAGTAAGAAAAAGGCAGAGAATCCCTTTAAGGCAAAGCCCATCACAAGAGCAAAGAACCAGACCAGTTCATCCAGGAATGAGGGACTTGCCTGAATATTTATAGAAGACCTTTAACACGTTAGAAACAACAATGCTTCAGAACCCAAAACCAGAGAAAAGTTTAACTATTGCTCTGCTGATGTACAGTAGCAGGTCTGAGAACTTCAGGAAGAACAACATGGAGACTTTGGAGAGTTGGATTGTAGCCAATTAACAACTGTCCTGGATCTGACCTTGGACTGCTAACTTCCTGGTTACTAGATCTGGCTCTACCAGTCAGTGGTCACTCTGCAGATGCAACCAGGTCCCTATATAGGGGTAAAAGTGGGAAGACTTAAAATCTCTGCTAAGCAAAGTGGCCTGCACAAAGCCTGACTGTGGAAGTACAATTACCACACAGATTATTCTCTACAATGCCATTACATGCATGTAGTAAAGTCCTCAGCTAAGATGAGGGATGTTGAAATCCATACTGAGTAGGAAGTTAAAACTATTAAATGATTTTTTGGAGTTGTGGGACAAAACGTGTCTGTCATGTCACTGCTGAGACCACTGTTTGGCCGCAGCAAGGCATGTGATTCCATCCTGATGTGTACAGGCCTGGGACTAGAAACATAGCCGAGAGCAATCTGTGCACTGCAAGTGAGTGGTGGGGAGCAGGAAAGTGGATTCCTTACATGTACATTACAATAGAAAAGGAGGTTTATTGCTTGGTCCTAGTAATAGAAGATTTGGATGCATGCATCCTTTGTTGCCGGATGTACTCTGGACTAGCAAGTATTTTCCATCCAGGGTGGAATGCACTGTTTTTCAAAATCATCACATCACAAGGAAGCTAATATTTCTGGAAAAATAGTATATGAACCATGACATTCCTATTCCAATTGCTTCACCACCTGCTCTTTTTTTTTGTACAAAAGAAACCTGATCTGCAGCCTGCAGCATTTCACAGACCTCAGCCTGGATCCTGACTCACAGGGTAAACGATGAGCTTGTTTCAGCGAAGGGTTTTAACATTCGCTCAGCATAATCCGTGAAGCAGCATTTCATGGAAAGGGAGAACCATTCATCCTCCCAGAAGCCCAATGAACTATACTACATAATAATGCTGAATTGCTTTATGATTGCTTTATTTTTAGCAGCCAAAAAAATGTAATGTGCCTTACATTAAAAGTAAAATTGATAGAGCATTTGTCCAAAACCAAAATAATTGTAAGTGAAAATAATTAAGATAATTTATGAAAAAATATATATATATTCTTAAAGCAGAACAGAAGAAAAATAATCGACTGGAAGTATGTATAGGGTTGCCAGATGATGGGTTGACATATTGTAGTTTTGATGTTGTGTCAAAACCAGGAACTGATTCTTAAAAGAGAACAAGCGTAATGTTGCATGCATATTTCACTAAATTTTTGCTGGGGTTGTATAATCTACATCAGGGGTTACAAACACGTGGTTGGAGCTGCTGAAAGGAGTGGAGTAATGCTTTTTACATGCGATTGTGTGTTGACGTGTAACACCCAGAAGTGGTGTAACCACTCCTAAACCGTGCTACTATCTTTAATGGTCTAACATTAATGGTCCTCTACATTGTGCAATGATATAATCTTTCTATGCAACTGTTCATTACATGTAATGTGCCTGGTTCACCAGCAGGTAGCAGTGTAAATGGCAGAGCTATAGTTAGAGAAAGTGGAACTCACCATTCCATTATCCCTCCTTTGGGCGGAAGCGGGCCACTCCTGCTTCCTGCCGGAAGAGTGCGGCAGCAGTTAGAGAGAGAGTTAGTGCAAGTTAGACAGGGGGTTAGTGCCTATATCAGCCAGAGCAGCCTAAGCTCTGCTGACCATGGATGCAGATGTCTGGGAGCCATAGAGACTAGAGGAAATTGTTCTTTGGTGTTGGTCACCATAAGAGGAATCAGCAAGAGTAATAGTTCTTCGGCTGAAGATAAGTTATTTGCTGAGTATCAATAGGAATAACAGTTGAAGGCACCCCATCCAAGGATACCAAAACAGACCTAAGGTGCAGAAACCAGACCTAAGCAGAATTTAGTTCAGCATAAAGGACGGAAACAGAGTTATTTAAGTAGGCCTGCCAGTACAGCAGGGAAAGAGAGAAAGCAGAGTTATTGTGTTTGCCTTCCAGTTTATTCCAAAGCCTGCTGGAACTAAGACAAAGCCAGAAAATCGTTTGGATGAAAGTTTATTCAAGTAAAGCTGGTGTTGAATTTCACAGCAAGGTCTGGACTCAAGTTATTTTTCCTTTATCCTTGCTGTATCCAGGTAGGAGCACCATGACCCATATAGGCCGCACCACACCACACGGCATTCCACTAAACCTGGGATGCGATAGGTCCCTCGGGGGCAGCACATTGCAGAAGCTGCTGAAGGGAATGGAGGGATGCTTTTTTCATGGGACTGCGGTATTATTTTAGTAATGTTGTATTGTTACAGTAGCTCAAATAACTGATTAGCAATAATTTTGTATTGTATGATATCTGAAATGAATATGGCCCGTTGTTTTAAAACGTTTTATTGTGAATTTGATGATTTGCGAATAAATAGGCTTAACAGGCTTAGTGATAAAAATATATTTACTAAGTGTGATTAAAAATAAGATAAAATAGACAAATCACATACAGTAACAGGTAAATATTCATTACTGGCATAAACATACAATATGGGGCTGGGGGGGACTCAGAGTCCGCCATGTCGTTGCACATGGCCGACACCCCATGGTGATACAACAAATAAGGATATCAATTCAATCAATTTATTCTACCTGGATGAAGTTCCTCAATAGAGTGCCAATTAAATGTCTGTGTGTGCCAGGTTTCTACCTTTTATCTCCTCGTCCAGTGAGCAGCACACATGTATCTGAGATAACCAACCAGGAACTTGGCTTTTTCCTCACAATGAGGTTGTGTTGGGGGGTTTGTGTGTGTTATTTATTCCTAACTAACTACATCACAAGGAATATCATGACACAGAATACGGAAGATAATATAAAAGGGACAGAATTAAAGGAGACAGAACCAATACCCTTACATCAACTGGAATCTTTTTCTATGTGCAGCCCATATATCTGTCAAGTTTAAGACCCCTGATCTACATCATCATAAATGGAATTTTATGTAAACTGTGCTATTGAAAACTGAACATTTTCCAAGGTATACTATGGCTTTTGCACTATTTTTGGAAATTTTATACATTTTACCCACTGACTTCAATGCTAAAACTGCAACCACTTTGGAAACTGTAAATATAACTTTGTCATAAAAAGTGTGGAAGGCCCAAAACACTATTTTCCTTAGCCTACATAGTGTGTCAGGATCTCTGAAAATGAGATCTGATATCTGAAGTAGATTTAATCCTCTCCAATGGAACATCACGCCTCATTTACATGTCAGTGAATCACAGATATGTGCTGTCCGTCTTCTCCGCAGACAGCACACAAACTCATTGATTTAAATGTGTTTATTTACACATCAGTGAATTTTCACGGAGCATGGATCAGTAGAAAATCCACAGAGACATACACTACTTTGGTCCGTGATGCGGACCAAACAAACCCATTTAAGTCATTGGGTCAGTAAAAACTGCTAACACAAATGGCATCCTTTTTCTGTCAGTGATTTTCACAGACCTTTGGCAGGAGATGTTCAGGAAATTAGTTTTCAGTCTAGTACTGTCTGTGTAATACAATAACACATCAACACCGAAGTGTGAAAGAGGCCTTAAAGTATAAGCGGTGTAAAGATGTTTATGCAAAGAGACTGTGGTTCCATAATATAAAAGTGTTTGTGTGTTTTAAATACTGCCCCTCATCTCTGCTTCCAGGAGAGAACACATAAAAGCAATTGGTATAAAACAGATACAGACACATAATTTTGAGCCAGGAGGTGGAGGTCTGAGTGGAAGAGGATGCAGACGTGGCGGTGTAGGTGGAAGAGACAGAGAAGGTAGTCAACAATTTTATTTTATTTTTTTTTTAATTTCTTACATTTTTTTTTGGTTTGTGGAGGCCCCAAAATATTGGGAAATAGCAAAGAGAATGCACAAAGTATGCTGTAGTATAACAATGACTGAGTGCAGCTGGAATACCTCTCTACTCTGCCCAAGGTACAGACAAGTCCTGTGGGAACCATGACTGGTTCATTTTAATGAACATGAGCTTGTCCACATTGGCTATGCCAAAACAGGTATTTTTTTCATCTTGACTCAAAAAAAGTGTAATACCAAGCGATCAAAAAGTCTTATGTACCCCAAAATGGTACCAATGAAAACGTCACCTCATCCCGCAAAAAATGAGCCCCCACATAAGAAAATAACTCAAAAAAATAAAAATCAATGGCTCACGCAAACCAATCCATCAAAATCTGTGCTGCAAAATCCATATGGCGCTCCTTCTGTTCTGAGTCCTGCCATGTGCCCCACAGCAGTTTACCACCACATATGGGGTGTTGCCGTATTCAGGAGAAAATGGGGAACAAATAATGGGGTGCTTTTTCTCCTGTTACCCCTTGTGAAAATGAAAAAATTGGGGCTAAAGCAACATTTTATTGGAAGAAATGAAACTTTTCATTTTCACAGCCAAGTGTTTCCAAATTCCGTAAAACGCTTAGGGGGTCAAGTACCCCCTTAATATATTCTTTGAAGGGTGTAGTTTCCAAAATGGGGTCACTTTTTGAGGGTTTCCACTGTAGGGGTACGTCAGGGTCTCTCAATTACAAAATGGTGCCTGAAAACCATTCTAGCAAAACCTGTCTCCAAAATTCATATGGCGCTCCTTTCCTTCTGACCACTGCCACGTGCCCATAGAGACGTTTACCACCACATATGGGGTATTTCTATAAACTGCAGAATCAGAGCAATGTATATTGACGTTTAGTTTGCTGTTAACCCTTGCTGTGTTGCAAGAAAAAAGTTATTAACATGAGTAATCTACCAAAAAAGTGAAATTTTGAAATTTCACCTCCATTTTCCTTTAATTCTTGTGGAACACCTCAAGGGTTAAAAAAGTTTGTAACATCAGTTTTTTATAATTTGAGGGGTGTAGTTTCTAAAATGGGGTCATTTATGGGTGGTTTCCATTACATAAGCCCCTCTAAATCACTTTATATCTGAATTGGTGCTTAAAAAAATGATTTTGGAAATATTGTTGAAAATTTGAAAAATGGCTTTTAAACTTCTAAGCCTTCTAACGTCCTAAAAATGACATTTATAAAATGATGCCAACATAAAGTAGACATCATATAAAATAACTATTTTTGGAGGTATTACTATGTATTTTGAAAGTAGAGAAATTGAAATTTGGAAATTTGAAAATTTTTCCAAATTTTTGGTAAATTTGGAATTTATTTATAAATAAAAATGAAATATTTTGCCACAAATTTACTACTGCTGTGAAGCACAATATGTGACGAGAAAACAATCTCAGAATGGCTTGGATAAGTAAAAGCGTTCAAAAGTTATTACCACATAAAGTGACATGTCAGATTTGCAAAAAATGGCCTGGGCAGGAAGGTGAAAACAGGCCCGGGGTTGAAGGGGTTAATAGCCATGGTAGCTTGCACCTGTCTTATGACTTATTTACTCATTTTGGTGGTGCTTGTTCATTTTCTGTGTATTTATTCACACTGAAGGCATCAAAACTATGAATTAACACATGTGGAATTTTATACTTAACAAAAAAGTGTGAAAAAACTGCAAATATGTCTTATACTCTAGGTTCTTCAAAGTAGCCACTAGAGTTGAGCGAACGTGCTCGTAACGAGCACTGTACTGCTCGGATCCCCTGCGTTTGCATGGCCGCAGCCATCCGGATCCGTCCTCCTCACCCGACTGCAAGTCAGTGGGGACGGATCCGTTTGGTATGACACACTCGTGTGTCATACCAAACGGATCCGCCCCCATTGACTTAGAGTCAGGTGAGGAAGGATCCGGATGCCTGCAGCCATGCGAGCGCAGGGGATCCGAGCAGTACAGTGCTCGTTACGAGCATGTTTGCTCAACTCTAGTAGCCACCTTTTGTTTTTATTACTGCTTTGCACACTCTTGGAATTCTCTTGATGAGCTTCAAGAGGTAGTCACCTGAAATGGTTTTCACTTCACAGGTGTGCCCTGTCAGGTTTAATAAGTGGGATTTCTTGCCTTATAAATGGGGTTGGGACCATGAGTTGTGTTGGGCAGAAGTCAGGTGGATACACAACAGACATCTCTACAACAACTGTTAAGAGGAGACTGTGTGTAGCAGGCCTTCATGGTAAAATAGCTGCTAGGAAACCACTGCTAAGGACAGGCAACAAGCAGAAGAGACTTGTTTGGGCTAAAAAACACAAGGAATGGACATTAGGCCAGTGGAAATCTGTGCTTTGGTCTGATGAGTCCAAATTTGAGATCTTTGGTTCCAACCACCGTGTCTTTGTGCGACGCAGAAAACGTGAACGGATGGACTCTACATGCCTGGTTCCCACCGTGAAGCATGGAGGAGGAGGTGTGATGGTGTGGGGGTGCTTTGCTGGTGACACTGTTGGGGATTTATTCAAAATTGAAGGCATACTGAACCAGCATGGCTACCACAGCATCTTGCAGCGGCATGCTATTCCATCCGGTTTGCGTTTAGTTGGACCATCATTTATTTATCAACAGGGCAATGACCCCAAACACACCTCCAGGCTGTGTGAGGGCTATTTGACCAAGAAGGAGAGTGATTGGGTGCTACGCCAGATGACCTGCCCTCCACAGTCACCAGATCGGAATCCAATCGAGATGGTTTGGGGTGAGCTGGACCGCAGAGTGAAGGCAAAAGGGCCAACAAGTGCTAAGCATCTCTGGGAACTCCTTCAAGACTGTTGGAATACCATTTCAGGTGACTACCTCTTGAAGCTCATCAAGAGAATGCCAAGAGTGTGCAAAGCAGTAATCAAAGAAAAAGGTGGCTACTTTGAAGAACCTAGAATATAAGACATATTTTCAGTTGTTTCACACTTTTTTGCTAAGTATATAATTACACATGGTAATTCATAGTTTTGATGCCTTCAGTGTGAATCTACAATTTTCATAGTCATGAAAATACAGAAAACTCTTTGAATGAGAAGGAGTGTCCAAACTTTTGGTCTTTACTGTATATAGGGGAATATGGCTTCCTATGTAAACCTAGCACTCCCGCCCACCTGCCTGGAGCTTTTAAATCAGGAAACTAACTATATGTTCCTTTAATTCAGTGTCTTGCAGGTTGTTGTAGGAAGCAAGCCTGTGTTAGAGTAGGTCCCGTCTGTTAGAAGCCACCTTGTCGTTTGGTAGATGGGCCCGAAATATTCATGATCATTAATATTCGCTAAGAGCTTCTACTTTATCTCATAGTAAGTATCACCGTATCTGTATCTTAGCGCATACAGAGTGCTGCTACTTTTCTGTATTGTATATTTAATAGCCATGGTAGCTTGCACCTGTCCTTCACCTATTTACTCATTTTGGAGGTGCTTGTTCATTTTCTGTGTACAGATAGATAGATACATGCAATTGACCTACAGTGGGGAAAAAAGTTTTTAGTCAGCCACCAATTGTACAAGTTCTCCCACTTAAAAAGATGAGAGAGGCCTGTAATTGACATCATAGGTAGACCTCAACTATGAGAGACAAAATGAGAAAACAAATCCAGAAAATCACATTGTCTGATTTTTAAAGAATTTATTTGCAAATTATGGTGGAAAATAAGTATTTGGTCAATAACAAAAGTTCATCTCAATACTTTGTTATACATCCTTTGTTGGCAATGACAGAGGTCAAAGATTTTCTGTAAGTCTTCACAAGGTTGGCACACACTGTTGCAGGTATGTTGGCCCATTCATCCATGCAGATCTCCTCTAGAGTAGTGATGCTTTGGGGCTGTCGCTGGGAAACGCGGACTTTCAACTCCCTCCAAAGGTTTTCTATGGGGTTGAGATCTGGAGACTGGCTAGGCCACTCCATGAGTTTGAAATGCTTCTTACAAACCCACTCCTTTGTTGCCCTGGTGGTGTGCTTGGGATCATTTTCATGCTGAAAGACCCAACCACTTTTCATCTTCAATGCCCTTGCTGATGGAAGGAGGTTTGCACTAAAAATCTCACAATACATGGCCCCATTCATTCTTTCATGTACACGGATCAGTCGTCCTTATCCCTTTGTAGAGAAACAGCCCCAGAGCATGATGTTGCCACCCCCATGCTTCTCAGTAGGTATGGTGTTCTTTGGATGCAATTCAGCATTCACTCTCCTCCAAACACGACGAGTTGTGTTTCTACCAAGCAGTTCTACTTTGGTTTCATCTGACCATATGACATTCTCCCAATACTCTTCTGGAACATCCAAATGCTCTCTAGCAAACTTCAGACGGGCCCGGATATGTACTGGCTTAAGCAGGGGGATACGTCTGGCACTGCAGGATCTGAGTCCCTGGCGGCATAGTGTGTTACTGACGGTAGCCTTTGTTACGTTGGTCTCAGCTTTCTGCAGGTCATTCACTAGATCCCCCTGTGTGGTTCTGGGATTTTTGCTCACAGTTCTTTTGATCATTTTGACCCCACGGAGTGAGATCTTGAGTGGAGCCCCTGATCGAGGGAGATTATCAGTGGTCTTGTATGTCTTCCAATTTCTAATTATTGCTCCCACAGTTTATTTCTTCACACCAAGCTGCTTGCCTATTTCAGATTCAGTCTTCCCAGCCTGGTGCAGGTCTACAATTTTGTTTCTGGTGTCCCTCGACATCTCTTTGGTCTTCACCATAGTGGAGTTTGGAGTGTGACTGTTTGAGGTTGAGGACAGGTGTCTTTTATACTGATAACAAGGTCAAACAGGTGCCATTACTACAGGTAATGAGTGGAGGACAGAGGAGCCTCTTAAAGAAGAAGTTACAGGTCTGTGAGAGCCAGAAATTTTGCTTGTTTGTAGGTGACCAAATACTTATTTTCCACCATAATTTGCAAAAAAATTCTTTAAAAATCAGACAATGTGATTTTCTGGATTCATTTTCTCATTTTGTCTCTAATAGTTGAGGTCTACCTATGATGTCAATTACAGGCATCTCTCATCTTTTTAAGTGGGAGAACTTGCACAATTGGGGGCTGACTAAATACTTTTTTTTCCCCACTGTATACTGTTTGGCTGATGATGACCTCTGTCCTTTATCGATTTATAAAACGTCTTATAATAGCAAATTCCTTTGCTCTGGACAATGAGAAGGCATTCACATTTTTTTTCAGAAATGGTCCAGAAATTGAACTACCGACCTAGTTGTCTCCTTAATGTATGCATGGTGAATAATTATTCTTATATTCATTGACTGGGCCAATCAGTCCCTGTCATGATGTTCTAGTGAGCTTTAATGAGTTGGATGAAGTACATGGAACATGATGGAAGTGTGCCTGGAAGAACTATATGTTATATTTACTGTGCAGTAAATACATTTTATCTCTGCTAGTATGCAGGATAAGAATAGACTGAAAGAAGTTCTGAAAAATGTTTGCCCCCAGGACTAGCAGTGCTGTGGTGAACCACTGTAGAAAATATAACATCCCCTAAGCTAGAATCTTATCTGTCTCTGCTGGCTTAGATAATAATCAAAGCAGGACAGCCAGGTGGTGATGAGAAAATTTCTTGGATTCTATTAGTATTCAACCGAGTAAGTCGGGTGATTTAATTTGAATCTGAATAAATTTGACTGAAATCAAAAGTGCTCCAATAGCCCTGAAGTGTTGTGGATGACATTCTGGGGTAGAATGGGCAGAATTGGATATTCCTGTTCCGTGGGATCTGCACTGACGTCACTGAAATATTAAATAATATCACATAAAAGGAAATGTGTTTTACTGTGAAAATGCCAGTAATGTGACTACTATGTGCATGCTACATTATGTATATGAGAGGCCCTTAATGTTATGTTTGATTCACCAAGTGATGTGCCTTAAAGGGAACCTGTCATCTCCAAAACACCCCCTGAACTAGAGTAAGCGTTGTATAGTGTAAGTGATGCTGAATCCGAACATGTAATTTTTATCTTCGTACTCACTTGCATTCTGACGCTGTGCTCTGACAAACCAGCTGTAAAATGAACTCACTGGACTCCAGTGCTCACTCACATAATGGAAAGGACTCAAAGAAGAGTCCAGTGAGTGCATTTTACTGCAAGTTTGTGGGAGCACAGCGTCGGAATGGAAGCGAGTATGAAGATAAAACTTACATATTCGGATTCAGCATCACTTACACTATACAACACTTACTCTAGTTCAGGGGGTGTTTCGGTGATGACAGGTTCCCTTTAACCTCAAACTTCAATGTTTATGTTTTTGACTGGTGTGTTCACTCCTTCAAAGTATATCTGTAAGACAGGGCTGGACAAAACTCTGGTTTAGCTTTGAACTCTATATGCATGCAGTGGCTGAGCCACCTAGTTGTAAATGCATAGATGGCTCCATCTTTTCCCCACAGATCTTTCCTACTGGACAAAGGTGTCAACAGTCACTGTCAAGCAGTGGCAGGTTTTTGTTCCACCTGCATTGATCTCTGTTATGACAGATCAATTCAAGAAAAGAGAGCTAAAGTCAGAAGCTGGGAATAGGCCACAATGTAGCTTCCTGACATGCAAGAGAATGCTGGTGGTTTACAATGAAGAAGGGGAAGACCCTTGCTGGACTACTGGTGGGGCAGTTCCATGTTAAAGAATGGAGGCAGCATCGAAAATAATGAAAAATGTAGAGCTTTTAATCCATAAGTGGAGGTCCAATTACAAACAACCCAAATATATGCAACGTTTCGCCTACTTCTTAGCTTTCCTCAAACATGCTTGAGGAAGTCTAAGAAGTAGCCGAAACATTGCATGTATTTGGATTGCTTGTAAATGGACCTCCACTTATGGATTAAAAGCTAAACTTTTTCGTTATTTGGGATGCTGCCTCCATTCTTTAATGTGGAACTTTAAAGGGAGCAGTTGGATACAGCTTTGACAGGGGCTCGCATTTGGACCTCTGAATTGAACCTTGTGGTGGGTGCTTTATTTATTTTTTCTTTTGTGTGTACTGGTAGGACAGAAAAGAGACCTGGGTGTGGAAACATAGGGAGGAACTGGGTGGTTGCTGTGATTACTAAGGGTTTGGAGGCTGTGACTACTGAGGAAGTCTATAGGACGAAGGGAGAAGACACTGTTGTGACTATAATAATATTAGATTACCCATATACAAAATGAAAAAACAAGAAGGTTAAAATACCCTATCTGTTGTATCACCCCTATAAACTGAGCAAGACTCAGAAAACACTAAAGAACCTACAAAGAACAATGGAGTCCATATAGCTCAAAAGATATTGTCTTTATTGAAAATACATAAATATATATATATATATATTAAAAATGAGGCTAAATAGAGATGAAAAGCACAAAAAAGGTGCGGCTACCCCAGGTCACCAGCACCGCTGCATTAACATTGGGCAGTCATAAAAATACAAATGCTGTACTGTATTTAAAAAAAGTATATAAATGTTGCTACAGCCTAGACATATAAGTATAATACTATGAGGTTCGCATACAAATATATTATAATGGTTTCAATAAACACATGTCAAGTGACACAAACCTCCATATAAAGCCTCCATATAAAATGTAAGAAATACATAGAGGCTAAAGATTGTAGCCTAACCGCATATAGTATTAAATGTGAAGAGACATACCCATAAAAAGAGCGCTGTGACCCGGAGAGCCGCACACCCCAACGCACGTTTCGGACCACGCCTTCTTCTGGGGGTACAACTCTCCTTAACAATCAATAGGTATATATATATATATATATATATATATATAGTGTCAGAACCCACCAATGAGTAAATCCAACAATCAGTGCACAAGTCCCTACCCGTGTGATCGATGAAAATAGCACCAAACAACCAGGCACAGACGCAGCGTGTATCCCGGAAATACGTCGTGATCATGTGATGGCCAGTCACGTGACCGCAAACGTAACCCGGCAACAGGAGTAACTACGAACTCCCTAAATATGCCGCGGTCACGTGATGGCCAGTCTCTTTACATTTAATACTATATGTGGTTAGGCTACAATCTTTAGCCTCTATGTATTTCTTACATTTTATATTGAGGCTTTATATGGAGGTTTGTGTCACTTGACATGTGTTTATTGAAACCATTATAATATATTTGTATGCGAACCTCATAGTATTATACTTATATGTCTAGGCTGTAGCAACATTTATATACTTTTTTTAAATACAGTACAGCATTTGTATTTTTATGACTGCCCAATGTTAATGCAGCAGTGCTGGTGACCTGGGGTAGCCGCACCTTTTTTGTGCTTTTCATCTCTATTTATCTATTTAGCCTCATTTTAATATATATATATATATATATATATATATATATATATATTTTTTTTTTTTTTTTTTTTTTTTTTTTTTTCAATAAAGACAATATCTTTTGAGCTATATGGACTCCATTGTTCTTTGTAGGTTCTTTACTGATGTGACTATGATGGGAAGGCCCTGACTGGTACTATTGGAGGGAAGAGAAAGACCCTGCAATAACTCCTGCTGTGACATGGAGAACACTACTGTGACACCAGGCACCGTATTATCTACTTTTGAGGGTCTCTGCTGTAACTATGAAAAGAAAGAAGGTAGTGGAGGACATTGCTATGACTAATTGGGTGAAAGGACATACACAGTTTGATTAATAGTTGGGAGGGTACAGCTGCCCCTAATGATAACAAAAAAGAACACAACTGTACCTTCTTTGTTGTGAAGAGGGGTAATCGGTAGTGCCAATGTGTTGGAAGGAAGATTCACAAATTCCGGTTGCTGTCCATTTTTTGTTGTTGCAATATTGAGTCTAGGTACAACAGGGGAGCAAGAAGTACTGTGGCTATGTGACCTGACCTCAAGAATGAATTCGTGCAGATTTGTCAAAGCAAGTTCTGCCACTGATTTGTGATGTGTGAACATATCATAATGTAAATGAGCTCAGAGAATCCAGGTGTAATAGTGCAACTCGAGGGCTTTTTATGATCATGAAGCAACTTTATATTAGGAAATACAATAGACATTGTGTGGTCACTTAGGTGTTGTAGTAGCCAAAACATAATAATATTATCATATTTGATATTTTTTTGAAGTGCCAGCATGTAAGTGTTGTGTACAGCGTACCGGGAATGCTGCCAGCCTTCTTGGCAAACATGATAAAGCAGCTGGTGAAGTTTCCTCTGAGAATAGTGCCCATTCATGGTACAGTTTTAATCCAATGTGAGTACGCTTTAACATGTTCAATACAAATGTTTTAAGGACGATTGTCATAGACTTGTGTGTCATTTACTCAGCAGGTATTCAGTTCAATGTTTGCGCTGTGTAATATCTATGTATTAAAGGACAAGTTCGTGAAAAGTATGTATCTTTTATAATGAGTTTCGATAGCATTTCTTCTAAATGGTTAAAAGGCAAATACTCCTATTCAAATAAATTATATCACAATACCCCCAAGGTCTACGCACTACATCCGTTAAAAGCACAGCATGAAGGCAGTGTGAGTTCCCCCTACAAACATGGAGTTTTCCCCTTAGTGTATATGTACCATTGCTTAAAGGGAATGTGTAATCAGAAAATGACCCATTGTTTAAATCCCATTTTTATTTTAAACATTGTTAAATCTGGGGTCCCTTAGATTCAGCTTCCTGTGTGGCAAGCACGATGTCTGACTATGAAAGCTCTGTTTTCACCGATACATTAACCATAATAAGAGCACTAATATGCGGCTGTGTTTTGCCTCTCTGAAACCTAGGCTACATTCACATGACAGTGAAAAACAATGGCCTTTAAAAATAGACACACTGTCAATTTTTCATGGTCATTTTTCAAGCATTTCTGCATCAATTTTTTGGCCATCTGTTTATTTTTAATGGCCGTTTTGCATCCACTTTGCCTCTTTTTTTCATGGCTGTTAAAAATGGATGAATTTCATTGGCTTTTTAAAAAAAAATCCAAACTTCTGCAGTATACATAATATCCCCCCCTTGAGTGGCCCCCAGCAGTAATAATACCCCCCCATAGTTGCCCCCAGCAGTAATAATGTCCCCAATAATGGTCTATAATATCCCCCATAGTTTTTTTTGCACCAAAAAAATAATAATTACTCACTTCATCTACTTGCACATACAGAGGCAGTCGTTCCTGTCTTGATTCTGATGGACCTGCAAAAGGATCTGCGCTCAAGCATAATGACGTAATCACACACTCCCAGCATGATCGCATGGATCGCAGAAAATTGCTGTCAGATTTAGACATAATCTGGCAGAAAAAAACTTGATTAGCTCACTGCCCTGGTTTCACAGCCTGGAGGTGTGTCAGGTGAGAAACTTGATACATGGATGGACTCAGTACATAGTTGGTCTTCAAGTATTTAAATGATGAAAAGGTGGAATAGGATACCAGGTTTTCAACTGGAAAAATTCTGTCTCTTATATCTGCCCTGGTCAGCTGTATGGGCTTTTATTGTGAAGTAGAGTAGAGTTAACAACAGCTCAGCCACAAAGTGGTAGACCACACAAACTCACAGGTTAGGGCCACTGAGTGCTGAAGTGTGTGGAATAAAAATTGAATATTTTCTGTTACATCACTTACTACAGAGCACTAAACTGCTTGTGGAAGAGACATCTTCACAAGAACTGTGCATCAGGAACTTTATGAGATGGGCTTCCAGAGCCAGACAGCTGCACATGCAACAAGTGTGGCCCACAAGATGGAGGCACGCTGGAGGGTGCAGAGAGGATTAGAGTGGCTGAGGTGGCGAAGAGGGGGGTAGTAGTGCTCACTGTGGCAGATCCCACTCTGGCTTTCCCACGGGCCATGGCTGCAGTGGATGGGGTGGCACACCCTCTGTTCCCTTCGGGGTACAACCTGGGCTTAGGGATCCTGCCTGGTGCTGGCTATGGTGCTCTTGATGGTGGATGGTTGGCTGGGTGCAAGGCAAGAGGACATATTAGGAGTTATATCAAAAGGCATTTTTTTCCCCAAAGGCTGTGTATAGGGGCAGGCAATATAATAAACTCCTCTAAGTCTCTCTCTAGATACACAAGGCCATCTTCTCAATTGACCACAGGGGCAGGCAATATAATAAACTCCTCTAAGTCTCTCTCTAGATACACAAGGCCATCTTCTCAATTGACCACAGGCATGAAAGTACCTTTCCCATATATCTGCAATGCCTTAACTGTGGGATGCAGTTCTAGATCAGATGGCCTGTCCGTCTCAGATGTGTGGATGGTGCCAGAAGCAATTAATCATAACCTCAGGCATCGAAGTCCAAGGCCATATGCGTGTATTACCTTTGCTAATTAGTCCACACACGCTCCCTTGATGATCCTCTATCTTCTGTGAAATTCTGTTCAGTTCAGTTGGTTTTCAGCACCGTTTTTTTTTTGTGGCAGTTTTTAACCGGTTTCAGACAAGTCGACAGGCTGTGTCTACACACAAAGGCTTTGCTCGACTCCTCTGTACAACTCCTCTGTGGCCACATCATGCTAGAGAGAAGGCACGACCACTGTAACTAAGGACTGACAATTAACTATTGTTTTCCATATGCAGGATTTTGGAGTACATAGTGCATAAAATATATAGTTTGAACTATGAAGCATTCGACAATTCTAACAATAAACCATAGTATTAACCTTTTATCAGTGAACCATAGTATTAACCCTTTAGCAGTGAACCACTAAGTCACTGCACACAAATACCTAAGATCACCATATTTGAAGGTAATGAACACCATTGAGATAAATTATTGTACCGACCTTCAAATAAGAAATCAGTGCCCAACTTAACAAATAATCTTTTGGCTGAATGGGCACAAAATTCCAGACACACTCCAAATTCTTGTGGAAAGCCTTCTCAAAGAATGTAGGTAGTTATAGAGTCTAAAAGGTGCCCAGCTCCATATTTACACTAATTGTTTTGGAATGGGATGTCCGTCCAACAAGCTCAAAAGTAAATATAGAGGTGTGATGACTGGGTATCCACATATTTTTGGGCTTATAGTGTTAGTTTTTTTGTAGATAAAACAGTAAATTGTTAGCTATTTCTTTATTACAACTGAAAAGGTGAGTTAAAATGAATATTTCTTGGATAGCTCTGGAAAGTTAAGCAATCAATGTGGTCAATGAGCCCACTAGCAGCTCTATCTGTCTGCAGGGCTTAGAAATGTTAACTCTATAATTTTCAAAGAGAACAGTAAATGATGTGTTAACAAGCTTTCTCAGACATATGCCAAATATTCTCTATTCATGCAATCCCTGCCCTCATATTACCTTATACCAAGGGAAATTTATATTCATGAGGTAAAAATGGGTGAATATTCTTGAGGGAGCAATAAGGGGGCAGACAGATGTATCATTCATTATCTTGGCCGACATATTGTTCTATGCCATTAACGTAGCTAGTAAGAGAACGACCACGCTATGCAAATACGTGGCTAGGTGTGCGGCAGTGAAGACAACAAATAATACATCTGTATTCATTGTCATTGTCACATCGCTTTCCTAAGAGCACAGAACAGAGGACCGCTCAATGAACCTTGTTTGGATTTCAGAAGGAAAAGTGCGTCAATGTGTAGGATTTATCACAGAGTAGATAGCCATAAGACTCTGATATGTAAGATATAAAAGGGGCGAACAGAGTGCCCCTATTTGAAACTAATAGAAACATCGCCATTATTTTTGACATATTTATCCAAATGGCAAGGAATAGCGATAAGTGAACCCGAACTGCAGAGTTCGGGTACCCTGAAGTCCGGGATCGGGTTTAGTGTTTGGGTCATTTTATTATTTTCCGTTATAACATGGTTATAGCGTAAAATAATAGCATTCTTAAGACAGAATGCAAAAGAGTATGACAATTTAGGGGTTAAAAAAAAAGGTAAGGAGTTGATCGCACTGCTGCAGTGTCTTCTATCTTCTTTCAGCAGGACCTGCAAAAGGACCTGTGATGATGTCACCGCAGGTCCTTTGGCAGGTCCTGCTGAATGAAGACAGAAGACACCACGGCAGCGCAATCAAGTGGATGAGGTGAGTTGTTTTTTTAACCCCTAAATTGTCATATTATTTTGCATTCTGTCTTAAGAATGCTATTATTTTCCACTATAACCATGTTTATAACGGAAAATCATAAAGTGAAGTTCGGGTCCCCATTGGCCTCAATCGGGTCCAGGTTCGGGGTCAAGATCGAGTCCCGAACCCGAACTTTGATCTGAAGTTCGGCCGAACCTCCATGGGTTCGCTCATCCCTAGCAAGCAATGTTGATAAATGTGTCTCACACAATTGTGGAGTAAAATTTGCCAAAAAGGCACAAATACTTTGATAAACATTGTATGTATCTTGTTGCGTTAGTGCTACAGGAGTTGTTCACTAGAAGGTAGGTCACACTGCTTTGAAGTAGAAGTAGGCTGCAGTGCATTACAGTATCTCTGTGTTTGTGTGAGACTATAACTGTACAAAGGAATGAGAGTTCTGAGTGATAGTTACAAAGCATGCACGTTGGACTGGCAAAACCCTGGAAGAGCCTGGTGCCGGTTGGAGGAATAGGAAGGAGGCTTGGTCCAATTTAAGGGTGTGAGTGCCAATTGCATGAGGTATCAGTCTGGAGTGCTGTGGATCTATGTACAAGACAGCCTAGGACCTGGTCCGCAGAAAAGTGATTGTTAGTGAAAGGTGGAGATCCATTCAGAGTTGTGTAATGGGTTGACTACTGAATAGTGAGCAAGTGCTAGGAAGGGGGCAGTATGACTGCTTTGACAAGCATGGTTTGGAGTGTGGTTCAAGGTCAGTTTATAATTTAGGGCAAAACACTTGTAGAGAAAGGGGCTCATAATAAGTTTTGCTATGAGGGACTATGAGATTTGCGTATGCCCCTGCTTTTTAGTCCTTCTGCCACAAATTTGATGTTTCCCAGTTCCCATCTGCAAGTTCCCCTTTCTTCAAAAATCTGTCACAAAGCTTCTAAGTGTGCAATAAGCATATTTTGCAGAATCAGCAAATTTTCCACAGTTGTGCCTTTTTCTTTCCAAAAACCTGTTGCAAATGTTCTACAGTTAAGAAATTTCATGCACAGCAGTCAGCTGGAAAGATCATGGAAACAGTTTTTTGGGACACAGAAGGTGTGAAGGCATTATGTGAGGCAATCAAAAAGAAATGCCATGGGAAGTTGTTGGCAGATGTGTTGCTGCTTCATGACAATACACCAGCTCACAAGTCTCACAAATCACAAGCTGCTATGAGGGTATGTGGCTTCATGGAGCTTAACCATCCACTCTATAGACCAGACTTGGCTCCTAGTGACTATGTTTTCTTTCAGAACCTGAACAAATTTCTGTGTGGGCAACGATTTCCTGATGATAATGCAGTCAAAGAGGGTTCCTGCAGCAGCAAGTTGTCTTTTTCTGAGGGCATCCGATTACTGGAGGCAAAGTGGAATAATTCTGTTGAAGTCCAGGGGGATTGCACTGAAAAGTAGTAACTTCAATTATATCAGAAAATTTTGTTTTCATATTCAGGTAGACTCATATTCACTCTATCATTAAAGCGTAAAGGCCCTACAGCATTTGTTCTCAAGATCAATCTAGCTTCTTTATGGAGTAATTTCCTATCACGACTGCCGCATGCTAGTGAGGTATGCATTCTCAATAGACCAGCCAAATACAGTACCACCGGGTCTGCAGTGTGGCTTTCTTTCACATGTTCGATCGATTGAGTAGCATCATGTTCCATAGAAATAGAATTGAAGTGTTTGCATATTCTCTCATACAGCAGGCCAATCATCTTTTCCATATAAAATATGTTACAAGGACATAGTATAACAAACAAACACTACAAAATGCCAGCCGGGAGTAGCCTGAATGTCTTCACCACCACCTACATTCTGAAAGAAGTAAAGGCTTTGATATACCCAAATGTTCCTGCAAATTTTAGTATGGGGGAACAAAGAGCTCTGGAGTGGCTTAAAGGGGTTTTGCCACTTCAGCAAATAGCATTTATTATGCAGAGAAAGTTTCCATGGTTACAACCACACTGCGGTCCAGCAGCATGTCTACCAGCTTACGTGAGCTCCCAAGGTCCCGGCCACCAGAGAGGATGGTGCTTTTTCCTATAGTGTGCAAGCATGACCACCACTGTTGGATTGCAGGGTGGTTGTAACCCCTGGAAATGAGCAGTGTATAATGTGATGGAAAAATGAATCTAGTCAGAAAACTAGGCAATATGGATAATAACAATACATTAGTAAGTGCCTTGTATTAACTTTCTCTACAGGATGAATGCCACTTGCTGAAGTGAAACAGCACTGACTGAGCCCAGTGACTGAGAGCTATGTACATACACACACAAATTATTATGAAAATTATATTTATTTCTGATTTTCCTAAATGGTTGGTGCAAATGAAAGTCAGTAAATAAAAGTCATCACTCATTAGAGTATACATCGAATTTTATTGAACAAACCTCCCAATGATAACAGTATATTCTTAAAAAATTTAAAAAAACTCCAAATTATTATGCACAGTAGAGTTTCTAAACATTTGTTATATTTTTAAGAACTGAAAATGCTAATTTGTGGAATTTGCAGCATTAGGAGGTCACATTCACTGAAATAAAAAGCTATTTAAATCCAAAACATCCTAAAAGGCCAAGTTACATGTTAACATAGGAACCCTTCTTTGATATCACCTTCACAATGCTTGTGTCCATTGAGCTTGTGAGTTTTTGGAGAGTTTCTGCTTGAATTTCTTTGCATGATGTCAGAATAGCCTCCCAGAGCTGCTGTTTTGATGTGAATAGCCTCCCACCCTCATAGATCTTTTGCTTGATGATACTTCAAAGGTTCTCTATAGGGTTGAGGTCAGGGGAAGATGGTGGCCACACCATGAGTTTATTTTATGCCCACAGCAGCCAATGACACAGAGGTATTCTTTGCAGCATGAGATGGCGCACTGTCATGCATGAAGATGATTTTGCTCCTGAAGGCACGTTTCTGCTTTTTGTACCATGGAAGAAAGTTGTCAGAAACTCTATATACTTTGCAGAGGTCATTTTTACACCTTCAGGAACCCTAAAGGGGCCTACCAGCTCTCTCCCCATGATTCCGGCCCAAAACATGACTCCTCCACCTCCTTGCTGACGTTGCAGCCTTGTTGGGACATGGTGGCCATCCACCAACCATCCACTACTCCATCCATCTGGACAATCCAGGGTTGCACGACACTCATCAGTAAGCAAGACTGTTTGAAAATTAGTCTTCATGTACAGTACAAACCAAAAGTTTGGACACACCTTCTCATTCAAAGAGTTTTCTGTATTTTCATGACTATGAAAATTGTAGATTCACACTGAAGACATCAAAACTATGAATTAACACATGTGGAATTATATACTTAACAAAAAAGTGTGAAACAACTGAAAATATGTCTTATATTCTAGGTTCTTCAAAGTAGCCACCTTTTGCTTTGATTACTGCTTTGCACACTCTTGGCCTTCTCTTGATGAGCTTCAAGAGGTAGTCACCTAAAATGGTTTTCACTTCACAGGTGTGCCCTGTCAGGTTTAATAAGTAGGATTTCTTGCCTTATAAATGGGGTTGGGACCATGAGTTGTGTTGGGCAGAAGTCAGTTGGATGCACAGCTGATAGTCCTACTGAATAGACTGTTAGAATTTGTATTATGGCAAGAAAAAAGCAGCTAAGTAAAAAAAAAAATCAATGGCTATCATTACTTTAAGAAATGAAGGTCAGTCAGTCCGAAAAATTGGGAAAACTTTGAAAGTGTCCCCAAGTGCAGTCGCAAAAACCATCAAGTGCTACAAAGAAACTGGCTCACATGAGGACCGCCCCAGGAAAGGAATACCAAGAGTCACCTCTGCTGCGGAGGATAAGTTCATCCGAGTCACCAGCCTCAGAAATCGCAGGTTAACAGCAGCTCAGATTAGAGACCAGGTCAATGCCACACAGAGTTCTAGCAGAAGACACATCTCAACAACAACTGTTAAGAGGAGACTGTGTGCAGCAGGCCTTCATGGTAAAATAGCTGCTAGGAAACCACTGCTAAGGACAGGCAACAAGCAGAAGAGACTTGTTTGGGCTGAAGAGCACAAGGAATGGACATTAGACCAGTGGAAATCTGTGCTTTGGTCTGATGAGTCCAAATTTGAGATCTTTGGTTCCAACCACCGTGTTTTTGTGCGACGCAGAAAAGGTGAACGGATGGACTCTACATGCCTGGTTCCCACCGTGAAGCATGGAGGAGGAGGTGTGATGGTGCTTTGCTGGTGACACTGTTGGGGATTTATTCAAAATTGAAGGCATACTGAGCCAGCATGGCTACCATAGCATCTTGCAGCGGCATGCTATTCCATCCAGTTTGCGTTTAGTTGGACCATCATTTATTTATCAACAGGACAATGACCTCAAACACACCTCCAGGCTGTGTAAGGGCTATTTGACCAAGAAGGAGAGTGATTGGGTGCTACGCCAGATGACCTGGCCTCCACAGTCACCAGATTGGAACCCAATCGAGATGGTTTGGGGTGAGCTGGACAGAGTGAAGGCAAAAGGGCCAAAAAGTGCTAAGCATCTCTGGGAACTCCTTCAAGACTGTTGGAATACCATCAGTGGCGTAACTAGAACTGACTGGGCCCCACAGCAAATTTTTGAACGGGCCCCCACCAGCAACTGTTTTGCGACCCTCAGCTCACATGCAACCCCCACTCCTGTGGTTATTCAAGATTGAGCTTTTAGACGAGGCCAGGCAGCCACTCCATCCGTTTCCTAGAGTGTCACTGTATATAATGTCATTGTATAATACTGTTGAGGGGGCCCTGACAATAAAATCATTTAGTCTTCTTCGTGAGGGGGCCCCTTGTGGGTCTGGGCCCCAAAGCAGCCGCTTCCCCTGCTTCCCCTATAGCTACGCCCCTGAATACCATTTCAGGTGACTACCTTTTGAAGCTCATCAAGAGAATGCCAAGAGTGTGCAAAGCACTAATCAAAGCAAAAGGTGGCTACTTTGAAGAACCTACAGTCATGGCCAAAAGTTTTGAGAATGATACAAATATTAATTTTTACAAAGTCTACTGCTTCAGTTTTTATAATGGCAATTTGCATATACTCCAGAATGTTATAAAGAGTCATCAGCTTAACAGCAATTACTTGCAAAGTCAATATTTGCCTAGAAAATGAACTTTATCCCCCAAAACACATTTCAACATCATTGCAGCCCTGCCTTAAAAGGACCAGCTAACATCGTTTCAGTGATTGCTCCATTAACACAGGTGTGGGTGTTGATGAGGACAGGGCTGGAGATCAATCTGTCATGATTAAGTAAGAATGACACCACTGGACACTTTAAAAGGAGGCTGGTGCTTGGCATCATTGTTTCTCTTCTGTTAACCATGGTTATCTCTAAAGAAACACGTGCAGTCATCATTGCACTGCACAAAAATGGCCTAACAGGGAAGAGTATCGCAGCTAGAAAGATTGCACCTCAGTCAACAATCTATTGCATCATCAAGAACTTCAAGGAGAGAGGTTCCATTGTTGCCAAAAAGGCTCCAGGGCGCCCAAGAAAGACCAGCAAGCGCCAGGACCGTCTCTTAAAAGTGTTTCAGCTGCGGGATCGGGCTACCAGTAGTGCAGAGCTTGCTCAGGAATGGCAGCAGGCAGGTGTGAGTGCATCTGCACGCACTGTGAGGCGGAGACTCTTGTAGCAAGGCCTGGTCTCAAGGAGGGCAGCAAAGAAGCCACTTCTCTCCAGAAAAAAACATCAGGGACATACTGATATTCTGCAAAAGGTACAGGGAGTGGACTGCTGAGGACTGGGGTAAAGTCATTTTCTCTGATGAATTCCCTTTTCGATTGTTTGGGACATCTGGAAAACAGCTTATTCGGAGAAGACGAGGTGAGCGCTACCACCTACTGCTGTCTCATGCCAACTGTAAAGCATCCTGAAACCATTCATGTGTGGGGTTGCTTCTCAGCCAAGGGAATCGGCTCTCTCACAGTCTTGCCTAAAAACACAGCCATGAATAAAGAATGGTACCAGAATGTCCTCCGAGAGCAACTTCTCCCAACCGTCCAAGAGCAGTTTGGCGATCAACAATGCCTTTTCCAGCATGATGGAGCACCTTGCCATAAAGCAAAGGTGATAACTAAATGGCTCAGGGAACAAGACATAGAGATTTTGGGTCCATGGCCTGGAAACTCCCCAGATCTTAATCCCATTGAGAACTTGTGGTCAATCATCAAGAGACGGGTGGACAAACAAAAACCTACAAATTCTGACAAAATGCAAGCATTGATTGTGCAAGAATGGACTGCTATCAGTCAGGATTTGGTCCAGAAGTTGATTGAGAGCATGCCAGGGAGAATTGCAGAGGTCCTGAAGAAGAAGGGTCAACACTGCAAATATTGACTTGCTGCATTAACTCATTCTAACTGTCAATATAAGCTTTTGTTACTCATAATATGATTGCAATTATATTTCTGTATGTGATAAAAACATCTGACAAACACACAAAAACCAGAGGGCAGCAGATCATGTAAAAATATAATATCTGTGTCATTCTCAAAACTTTTGGCCATGACTGTAGAATATAAGACATATTTTCAGTTGTTTCACACTTTTTTTGTTAAGTATCTAATTCCACATGTGTTAATTCATAGTTTTGATGCCTTCAGTGTGAATCTACAATTTTCATAGTCATGAAAATACAGAAAACTCTTTGAATGAGAAGGTGTGTCCAAACTTTTGGTCTGTACTGTATGTCTGGGCCCACTGCAACCGTTTCTGCTTGTGAGCACTGGTTAGGGGTGGCCGAATAGTAGGTTTATGCACCACAGCAAGCCTTTGAAGGATCCTACACCTTGAGGTTCGAGGGATTCAGGAGGCACCAGCAGCTTCAAATATCTGTTTGCTGGTTTATAATGGCTTTTTAGCAGCTGCTCTCTTAATCCGAGGAACTTGCCTGGCAGAAACCTTCCTCATTCTGCCTTTATCAGCACAAACACGTCTGTGCTCTGAATCAGCCACAAATCTCTTCACAGTAAGATGATCACACTTAAGTTTTCGTGAAATATCTAATGTTTTCATCCCTTGTCCAAGGCATTGCACTATTTGATGCTTTTCGGCAGCAGAGAGATCCTTTTTCTTTCCCATTTTACTTGAAAACAGTGGCCTACTTAAAGGGGTTGTCCCACGAAAAATATTCTACAGTTTTCAAACCAGCACCTGGATCTGATTACTTTTGTAATTGCATGTCATTAAAAATTTTGTATAGCTACTGAGTTATTCAATAAAATGTATCTGTATAGGACCACTTAATTTCTTATTTCTTTGACCAGCTCGCTGAGAAGGCCGCACATGCTCAGTTTCAACTTTTAACTGCCTCCTGAGCTGTGATAGGGAGGCATGGACACGCCCCTTTAGCTGCAGCAGAAAAGACACTCCCCGAGCTGTCAGCTTGATATGAATCTAGCAAAGCAATGAATTGGGAGATCTCTGGACCCATGTGAGGTACAGGGCTGGTTCTAGCTTTGTTAAAAAGAGATTGTCATGTAGTATATGATGTCTGATTTTCATTTTTTACATTATTCGTGGGATAACCCCTTTAATATTGTGGAACATCCAGTTTTCCTTTAATTGGGCTCACCTGGCAAACTAATTATCACAGGTATCTGAGATTGATTTCAGTGATCCAAAGAGCCCTGAGACACAATACCATCAATGAGTTTCATTGAAAAACAAAAATGTAATCTTTATGACTCTTAAATCCAATTTGCATAATAATTTGGAACATGGTGTATGTATACACTCCTAGGCCTCATGCACACGAACGTATTTATAGTTTCCATTTTTTACGGATCAAATGCATTCATTTCTATGGAGCCACAAAAAAAATGTGGACCGCACACGAATGTTATATGTGTGCTGTCCTCATCCATTTATTATGTAGAGAAAGTTAATACAAGGCAGATGCTAACGTATTGTTATTATCCATATTGCTTCCTACTGGCTGGGTTAATTTTTCCACACACATTATACATTTCTTGGTTCCATGGTTATAACCACCCTGTAATGCATGAGTGGTTCTCTTGCTTGCACACTGTAGAAAAAATTCCAGCCTCTCTAATGGCCGGGACAGTGGGAGCTCACGTAGGCTGGTACTCTTTTCTATAGTGTGCAAGCACAGCCATGCTGCTGGACTGCAGGGTGGTCGTAACCACGGAAACTTTCTCTGCGTAATATCTGCTGAAGTGGCAAAACCCCTTTAAGACTAATGATGACATAGTGGCCGAAAAGGGAGGCAACGTAGTGCTCATGACCAGGGAATATTATCAATCAGAGCCTCTAAGTCAGGGGTAGGGAACCTCCGGCTCTCCAGCTGTTGTGAAACTACAATTCCCAGCATGCTTCATTCATTTCTATGAGAGTTCTTAGAAGAGCAGAGCGAGTATGCTTGCTGGGAGTTGTAGTTTCACAACAGCTGGAGAGCCGGAGGTTCCCTACCCCTGCTCTAAGTCAATTATAGGACACACTTACATACAAAGTGCTGCCTGGTGACCCCACTGTAAAGCCTGAACCAATTACAGTCACTACTACGATGACAGGTAGGCTGTGGAGTGCTATCCAGACAAATGGCAGAGAAGCTTTACCAACCAGTTCCCAAAAAAACAAGCTGGTATTTTTTACCCAAGGTCCACAAAAACAGAGAATGTCCCCCGGATGCCCAATTGGTTCAGTTACAAAACCTTTGTCTAAATATATAAATTGGCTATTATGACCAATTCTAAAGGGTTTTCTCTCGTACATAAAGGACACTACAGAATTTCTGTGGTAGTTGGAGGAATTTGCCTGGCAAGAGGACTACAAATTAGTTACAAATGATCTAGAAATTTTATACACACACATACCTCAAGACCTAGGAGTTCAATCAGCTTGGGACACTATGGAAGCAGCTAATAAAAGTCAGAGCTATATAGGGTTTGTGAGAGAAGCCCTCTTATTTATTCTTACCCATAATGCATTTAAGTTTGATAAAAAAAAATATTGCCAATTTACCGGAACGTCAATGGGCAGGGGCGTAGCTAAAGGCTCATGGGCCATGATGCAAGAGTTCAGCTTTGGCCCCCCTTCCCTCAGTGCTTTGTGGCCAGGGGCAGGAGAGCGCATAGCCTTTTTGCTGCCTGAGGCAAAAATTCAAACGGCAACCCCCTCATGCCAAATTCTTGACCTAACCCCTTCCCCAGAGGCGTAACTTGGCAGCATGAACTTTCTATAATACTGGTGTCTTCTTATGCAGAGCAAGAGTCTTTGGGTCCCATCAGGCTCCTGGGCCAGGTAGCGGCTGCTACCTCTGCATACCCTAAGGCTACGCCTCTGACAATGGGGATGCCAGTAGCATACACATTAGCAAATATATTCCTAAATATGCGTTTTCCATCCAAAACCCATTTATGCCATGGATAAAAAATTTTCCATCGACAATGCTTTGATTGTATGGTTCAGTAGTGAGCAGCAGTTTGGAGATTGTCACGTATTTGAATACTGTTAATTATATAAATATGGAATTCACATTGAATTTCAACACGGAAGAGGTGGAATTTTTAGATGTTAAAATAAGAAAAGATGGTCAGATTACAACAGAGGGTTACAGAAAGCCCACTGCGACAAACTCATTGTTGCATTTTGATAGTTACCACCTGCACAGTATTGATTGAGTAAGATTGATCCCTTATGGTCAATTTATTTATTTGAAAGCAATCAATAGCAATACCCATGTTTTTGAACAACAGGCTCAATCATTATGTGTAAAGAGGGGTTACCCTGAAAAACTGTTAGATAAGGCCTGGCAGAAAGCCAGGAGATTTGATCAAAAACTTTGCTGAGTGGCAGTAATAAACATAAAAAAGAGAAAACATAACTGATGAAAAATGGGCTGTATTTTCCTTTCAACACAGCCTTATAGTATCAGTCATTAGAACAGCAATTAATAATAACCGGCATATCCTGCAAAATGACTTTACAAACACTGTGGCAGTGGAGCTGTCAGAGGGCCATATGAGGGCCATTAAAAGGGTGTATCTGACCCAGAGAAAGGCAGGTAATGAGGTAATTATCAGCCAACTGAGGAGCTCAGGTATAGGTGGGCCAGGCTCCTCAATCAGGTCTCCCCCTTTTAGGAAGCAGCAGGCTGTGCCATGGCCTGTGGGAGCCAGGACCCTCTAACCCTGTTTAGGGGAAACACCGTATTGTGTTTTGGGGATCTGGGTGGTAGACCCAGATCCCGATGGAGAGGGAGAATATTACGTAGTCAGTTGCCAGACGGCTGAGGATTTGTGTTTATGATTTGTTTGGACTACTGTAAAAGTGATAATAAAGCTGGTCGTGGCCTGTTTGCACTCAAATCTGAAGTGTTGGAGTGGCTTCTTGAGGTGTGCCAACCGTCTAAGGTGAGAAGACGGCGATCCTGGAGAGCTAAGTGACTCAGAGTTGTCACAACACTTACTAAAGAAAAACCTATTATAGCATATAGAAGAAATTGTGCTTTAAAGGAGTTCTATGGGAATTAAGAAAATGAAAATACTTAAAGGGAACCTGTCATCAACTTTATAATGACTGTACTGAGGGCAGCATAAATTAGTGACAGAAATGCTGATTTCAGCTGTGTGTCACTCATGAACTAAAAGTAAGTGGTTGCCGAGAACCAGCTTCATAATCATTGCAGCCCAGGCCTTGAAAAGAGTCAAATTTACCTGAGAAGAGCCATGGTTATTCATAATCTCCTGCTCTCCTCACCAATGTGCTGATGATTGGCTATTCTCTCCTGGACAGAAAGGGAGAAGACTAGGTAGAAGACTGTCAGTCATCAGCAGGTGAGCAGGAAGAGCAGGAATTCATGAATAACCAGGACTCTTCTCAGGTGTCTGTGACTCTTTTCCAGGGCTAGTCTACAAACTTATAAATGACAGACCGCTGAAATCAACTCATCTGTCTCTACTTTATTCTGCCGTTAGTATGGGCAGCATAAAGTTGATGACAGGTTCTCTTTAAAATATTACTTTATTATAAATATATTCTCAAATACCTTTCATTATTTATAATGGCTTGTTTTGTCTGGGGAGCAATCATCAGGGGAAACAAAATGGCAGTTGTCCTATTAGTGCATACAAAACCTGTCCTAATCACACAGCAGGACAATTTCTTCACAACACTAAGGTAAAGAGCTGCCTTATCCTCCTCTCTGCTCTGCTTGGCAGGGATTATGATCCTGAATATAGATAATAAGAACTTTAACTGAATCTCTGGGGAATTTAGTTCATGAACAGACATGAAGTACAGAGAGGACGGACAGGACAGACTGTGGGGGCTGTGGTAATGGAGGCTGCATACAAGAGCTGCTGCTCATTAGCCACACCCCACCCTCCTCTCATGTCTCCTCATCATCTCCATTCCTATAGAGATTAGGCTAAATTCACACGTCTGTGGATCACACGTCCCGGACCGTACTCCTTCTGAGAGCAGGAGCGTGCGGCGTCATTGGTTGCTATGATGCCGTGCGCTTCCTGAGGCCACCACTGTACAGTGATACACTCTATACGAGTGTGTATAGTGTATCACTGTACATCGGCAGCCTCAGGAAGTGCACGGCGTCATAGAAACCAATGATGCCATGCGCTCCTGCTCTCAGAAGGAGTACGGTCGGGGATAGTGATCCACGGACGTGTGAATTTAGCCCTAACCTGTATTCAGGATCATGATTCCTGACAAGCAGAGCAGGGAGGAGGATGAGGCAGCTCTATAGCTCATTGTGGTGAAGTAATTTGTCCTGCTGTGTGATTGGGACAGGTTTTGTGTGTATTGATAGGACAGCAGACATTTTATTTCTCCTAATGATTGCTCCCTAGACAAAAGCCAATATAAGTAATGAAAGATTTTTGTGAAATATATTTATTATAAAATAATATTTTAATATATTTTAAAATAAGTATTTTTATTTTTTTAATTCCTGGAAAACCCCTTTAAGGCTCCATTCACACGTCCTGTTTTTCTTTCCTGATTTGATCCTGATCTGGATCCATTCATTTCAATGGGTCCTGAAAAAATCAGGATCGAATCAGGAAAGAAAAACAGGACGTGTGAATGGAGCCTAAGAGACATGTTAGTGCATAGCAGACATACAAGTAGACCGACTACAACCGGGTTGGATAGGATGATACCCAAGAGGAATTAAATGTGGACATTGTTGTTATTGTTGCTATAATACATGCTTAAGAAATTTCTTTTTAGAAGTTAATTGGACTGTTACATTACAACTACAGTTGATGAAGTTATGTTATACTATGTCCTTGTAACACTTTTCATATTGGAAATACGATTCGCCACCTGTATGAGAGAAATACGCAAACACTTCAATAATATTTCTATAGGATATAGCGCTACTCCAGGGGATAGGTCATCAGTTAAAAATTCTTTAATTCATATTTGATTTAAATTGATCAACCCATTTCTCAAAAGTACTACCATTACCCTGAAGGCCACAGCCTATTCACAGCTTACCAAGCACAGTGCCATACATAGTACGGGTATCACAGCTGTGAATGGGGCCGACCTAGTAACTGGCCTAGGTAAAGCTTCAAGAAGGCCGGATGCTCTCAAACAGATGATTGGTGGGGGTCCCGGGTGTTGGGCAAGTCTTGAAAAACCTTTTTAAATTTCAGGAGATTCATTCATCACTATTTACTAATATATGAATAATTTTATATATTCATATTTTATATAATACCCTTAGAATGACAATGACAATGACAGCAAGTTCATATGCTTCCCAATATAAGTAGCTGAGAGAATTCACAGCAAAGCCGTCTACAATGCGGTTCTTCTATTTACCTTCTTGTAAATTAATTCTGAATTGAACATTAACCACTAGGTTGACTGCCTAATAATAAATTAATGCTGTCCTGATTTGCTGTCAACAGCTGTCAGATCATGAACGTAATTTACTTTATATGAGTGCACTTTACTAAACAAATATATAGAGCTTCACCAAGAATTTTTCTACTGTGGCTGATTCAAGGCATACTCATGCTACATACCCGAATCTGCCCATTACTACAGTTTATTACAAATAATGGCTCTCTCTCCCGCTTAATAAGACACAAAGAAAGAACTTCCTATTCATCTGTTAGGCGCTGAGCTAAGAGTGGGAGGGAAGTATCTTTGAAGTTCTGTACTGATGCCCTCATGCCTTATCCTTTTTGATTATCACACGGCGAATCATTCCTAGAACTGGGTTCAGCTTAGTGCGCCAAACACTTTATTATCATTAGCTTCCTTTTTACACGTTTGTAAAAATGTCTAAAATTACACTTCAAGTTACACATTTGTCCTATTTTTACAAACCCATGCATCCTTCAATGTAATTGACACAGCTTCTTCTGTGACATTCTGTTTTTTAGTACCTGCTCTTTTTATAGAAAAGTATTATTATGCAAAGAATAGAGCATTGCAAATTAAGTATTACTGCAATATACCGTATTTTTCGCTTTATAAAATGCTCTTTTTCCCCCCAAAAGTAGGGTGAAATGTCCTTGCCTCTTATAAAGTGAATACTAGTGAGTGCTTCCATTATGGAGGCGCCCACTAGTATGTATTAGGTGCCGGGAGCGGGGAAACATACTCACCCTCCTGCGCTGCAGCTCCGCTCCGGGTCCGGCGCTCCTCTGTCTCCTCCGGCCTGTGCTGCACTGTCCTGAACCCATACAGCGTCAGGATGTAGTGTGCGCATTATGACCTGACGCTGCACGCAGTCAGGTGACAGTGCAGCACTGGCCGGAGAAGACAGAGGAGCATGACTTGCCGGAGATGAAGAGGAGCCACTGCGCACGAGAAGTAAACAGAGTTTTTTGTTTTAGTCTCATAGGGGCTTATGGTGGTCTATAAATGGCGTATCTGAGGTCTGAAAGGGCTGATCTGAGGTCTGATGGGGGGGTCTGAAAGGGCTGATCTGAGGTCTGATGCGGTCTCACATGGAGGGCTGATGTGGGTCTGACATGGAGGGCTGATATGGGAGTGTGATGTGATATCCTGATATTTATGGGGGGTCTAAAATGAGGATCTGATGACAAATATTTTTTTATTTTTCTACTCTAAAATCTGGGGTGCATCTTATCATCAGGTGTGTCTTATAAAGCGAAAAATACGGTACATGCCACTAAAATATTGGTTGTTTTTTATGTACATTTTGCTATATGGTAGCGCCCCCTGCTGTTTGTCATTCCAGTCCACCTTCTCCTGCATTCAGTAGCTCTTTTCCCCTCAGCTCTGGCATAGTAATCTCATAGAGAAGCAGGTGAAGTTGTCCAGGCAAATTTTATCTATTCATTCCTGCATTCACAGGAATATGTAGCCATATTTCTCTCTAGACAGTGGAAATGGAAATTGTGGTGGCAATACATATTATAAATTATGTATATCTGGATATATATGTGAGGGACTATTTTTCATGCAAGGGAGGAAGAGGCTAACAGAAGGCAGGCACTCACAGAGAGGCAAGCAAGTCCCCTAGATATATAAAAAACGGTATTACATTCATGGGATATCCCGCTTTATTCACAAGTCCGTATGTGTTTTGCGGTCCGCAAAAAAAAAAAAAAACGATTACGTTCCGTATAGCATCCGTGTTTCCGTTTTTTTTGCGGATCTATTGTAACAATGCCTATCCTTGTCAGCAAAACGGACAAGAATAGGACATGTTCTATCTTTTTTGCGGAATGGAAATACGGACATACGGAAACGGAATGCACATGGAGTACCTTCCGTTTTTTTGGGGGACCCATTGAAATGAATGGTTCCGCATACAGTACGCAAAAAAAAATGGAAGGAGAGCCTAAGGAGAACAGATAGTGTTCTTCTTTCATATGTATATCCTTTCTGATTCTGCATTTAGATTTTTTCCTGGATTTCCATATTTATCTCCTGTTAGATGTTTATTTTCAAAGCATTGCATGAAGACACATTCAGGACTGCAATATGAGGGTGGGAATGTTTTGAAAGATTTTGGATATAGGATAAAAATAGTGATATGTCATTTTTTTCTACTTAAAAAAAAAGAACTTCAAATCTTTTTATGGCAATATGCAAAAAACACTGACATGGTGATGAATTTTCATAGGCATAGTAGACCTGTATATAAAAGCAGACGTGGGGGAATGGTACGTGCCGAAGACAAAACTTCCATAAGGAGAAGAGGACCATCTCTGCCAGGGCACTGCAGGTCAGCACTGCAGTAAATTGGCACCAGGATCTACACAACAGAGCCTTCCATGCACTGTATAGTTTCTGGCACTGGAAGCTGCCTGAAACAGCTAAATGGTGGAGGTGCAGGGTGTCAGACCTCTGATGTCAATGTCCTATCCTGAGGATAGCCTATCAATATGTATGTCCCAGAAAACCCATTTAATGGGTAGAGTCTAATGTTCCAGACTCCCTAGAGGCTTAGTTGTAAGTCTGGAAGTGATCTGCCATCTGATTTGTTAATGGTTTGCTTTACTGAACTTCACCAGGCACAAGTGCAAATTGAGAAAGAGCTCATGCACATGACATATTACAGCTGTAACCTTCAAATTGTGTAAAACTATAATACGCTATCCGTAGCACTCTGGGGCCATATTGTATGCACATTTGCCAATGATCTAACATTGACACAAATTAAGAATTTTTTCTCTTAGATTCTATATGTACCGAACACAAACATACACCGCTGTTCCCAATGTTTGCATGTTTGACCTTTATGTGCAGTGGGACAATATTCATTGATAATTCAAATGTCTATTTGTTATATATATTGTAAGGGATCACTCTCTCACAGGGGGTCGGCAATGACAGACTCTTCATCAAACGAGCGGTTTCCACGCCCAAACACCGCTTTATTGTGTCACTTTAAGCAGTTCAGATTATTTTTTTCAGTTATCACATCACTGGGTGAGGGACCAGCACCATAAAGCATAAATACAAAATAAACACTTTAAATCAGAACCCTGGACTTGGGCCACGTGTGAAACCCGGAGTGGATCGTGGGGAATAAGCACCCACATAGCTCTTTGCTTATTCTCAATAAAGCCAGGCCCGGATTAGCTGAAACCAGCCATGCTAAGTAACAATAGCGTCCACCATCTATTCTATTGGACACACTAGCTACTGGCTTTTACTCCACCGGGCACCTTGGTGGCACGTCTCAGAAACACAGCAAACCATGGTATGCATCTCCTCTAATAGGTTTCCTGCCGCATACCTTCCCTTCCCTGTCACTGCCTCACAATATATATATATATACTAGCAGAAAGACCTGGCTTCGCCTGGGTATATTTCATCTATTTATTTAATGTTTCTGTGTGTCGTTGCAGAGAGAAAGTCAATGCAGCTGACAGAAATTGATTTTTACCTTCATTTTTTCAATCCCTATTGGCTGCGGAGTGGGAGGGGGTTTAGTTTAATGGGACACGGGGGGGGGGGGTTAAGTCCTTCATTTCAGGGTGGCCTGAATTATAGGTTAATGCCATGGTAATTTGAGGAAACACAATGGGTAGCAGTGGAAGAAAACATTGCTTTGCGCGGGTATATTTAATCTATTTCATTTAATGTTTCTGTGTGTCGTTGCAGAGAGAAAGTCATCCTCCCTCCCATCCCTGCAGCTGACAGATGTTGATTTTTACCTTCAATTGTTCAATCTCCATTGGCTGCGGAGTGGGAGGGGTCATGGCCTTACTGAGTCGGGGGCGTGACGTTGCAAGACCTGGGGCGGGGTTTTAAGTCCTTCTTTTGATGGTGGCCAGAATTACAGGTCGATGCCATTGTAATTTATGAGGACACACCATGGGTAACAGTGGAAGAAAACATTGCTTTGCACGGGTATATTTAATCTATTTCATTAAATGTTTCTGTATGTTGTTGCAGAAAGAAATCCAACTTCCCTCCCACCCCTGCAGCTGACAGAAGTTGATTTTTACCTTCATTTTTTCAATCCCCGTTGGCTACGGAGTGGGAGGGGGCGTGGCCTGACAGAGTCGGAGCGTGGTTTCGCGAGATATGGGGCGGGGGTAAGAGTGGCATGAATTACAGGTCGATGACATGGTAATTTATGGGGACCCGCAATGGGTAGCAGTGGAAAAAAACATCTTTTATTAGTACTGAATGGTCGTAGTCTAAAATTAGTCAATTTCATCTACGATTCTTGTGTGTCGTTGCAGAGAGAAATTCACCCTCCCACCCCTGCAGCTGATTTTTTTCAATCCCCGTTGCCTGCGGAGTGGGAGGGGGCGTGGCCTAGCAGAGTTGGGGGTGTGGATTATCAAGATGCTTCGAACGGTTGTAGTCTGAAATTAGTCTATTTCATCTAAAATTTTATGCGTCATTGCAGAGAGAAATTTACCCTCCCACCCCTGCAGCTGACAGAAGTTTATTTTTCCCTTCATTCTTTCAATCCCTGTTGGCTGCGGAGTGGGAGGGGGCATGACCTGACAGAGTTGGGGGTGTGGCTTAGCAAAGCGCTTCGCATAGGTGATTTAATCTATTTCATTTAATGTTTCTGTGTGTCGTTACAGAATGGCTGCAGAGTGGGAGGGGGCGTGGTCTGACAGAGTTGGGGGCGTGACTTAGCAAGACGATTCGAACAGTTGTAGTCTATAATTAGTCTATTTTATCTAAAATTTTTGTGTGTCGTTGCAGAGAGAAATTCACCCTCCCACTCCTGCAGCAAACAGAAGTTTATTTTTACCTTTATTTTTTCAATCCCCATTGGCTGCGGAGTGGGAGGGGGCGTAACCTGACAGAGTCGGGGGCGTGGATTAGCAAGACGCTTCACATGGATCTATTTAATCTATTTCATTTAATGTTTCTGTGTGTCGTTGCAGAAAGAAAGTCAACCTCCCACCCATCCCTGCAGCTGACAGAAGTTGATTTTTACCTTTATTTTTTCAATCCCTGTTGGCTGCGGAGTGGGAGGGGGCGTGGCCTTACAGAGTCGGGGCGTGGCTTAGCAAAGCGCTTCGCATAGGTGATTTAATCTATTTCATTTAATGTTTCTGTGTGTCGTTGCAGAATGGCTGCGGAGTGAGAGGGGGCGTGGCCTTACTGAGTCGGGGGCGTGACGTTGCAAGACCTGGGGCGGGGTTTTAAGTCCTTCTTTTGATGGTGGCCAGAATTACAGGTCGATGCCATTGTAATTTATGAGGACACACCATGGGTAACAGTGGAAGAAAACATTGCTTTGCACGGGTATATTTAATCTATTTCATTAAATGTTTCTGTATGTTGTTGCAGAAAGAAATCCAACTTCCCTCCCACCCCTGCAGCTGACAGAAGTTGATTTTTACCTTCATTTTTTCAATCCCCGTTGGCTACGGAGTGGGAGGGGGCGTGGCCTGACAGAGTCGGAGCGTGGTTTCGCGAGATATGGGGCGGGGGTAAGAGTGGCATGAATTACAGGTCGATGACATGGTAATTTATGGGGACCCGCAATGGGTAGCAGTGGAAAAAAACATCTTTTATTAGTACTGAATGGTCGTAGTCTAAAATTAGTCAATTTCATCTACGATTCTTGTGTGTCGTTGCAGAGAGAAATTCACCCTCCCACCCCTGCAGCTGATTTTTTTCAATCCCCGTTGCCTGCGGAGTGGGAGGGGGCGTGGCCTAGCAGAGTTGGGGGTGTGGATTATCAAGATGCTTCGAACGGTTGTAGTCTGAAATTAGTCTATTTCATCTAAAATTTTATGCGTCATTGCAGAGAGAAATTTACCCTCCCACCCCTGCAGCTGACAGAAGTTTATTTTTCCCTTCATTCTTTCAATCCCTGTTGGCTGCGGAGTGGGAGGGGGCATGACCTGACAGAGTTGGGGGTGTGGCTTAGCAAAGCGCTTCGCATAGGTGATTTAATCTATTTCATTTAATGTTTCTGTGTGTCGTTGCAGAATGGCTGCAGAGTGGGAGGGGGCGTGGTCTGACAGAGTTGGGGGCGTGACTTAGCAAGACGATTCGAACAGTTGTAGTCTATAATTAGTCTATTTTATCTAAAATTTGTGTGTGTCGTTGCAGAGAGAAATTCACCCTCCCACTCCTGCAGCAAACAGAAGTTTATTTTTACCTTTATTTTTTCAATCCCCATTGGCTGCGGAGTGGGAGGGGGCGTAACCTGACAGAGTCGGGGGCGTGGATTAGCAAGACGCTTCACATGGATCTATTTAATCTATTTCATTTAATGTTTCTGTGTGTCGTTGCAGAAAGAAAGTCAACCTCCCACCCATCCCTGCAGCTGACAGAAGTTGATTTTTACCTTTATTTTTTCAATCCCTGTTGGCTGCGGAGTGGGAGGGGGCGTGGCCTTACAGAGTCGGGGCGTGGCTTAGCAAAGCGCTTCGCATAGGTGATTTAATCTATTTCATTTAATGTTTCTGTGTGTCGTTGCAGAATGGCTGCGGAGTGAGAGGGGGCGTGGCCTGACCGAGACGGGGCGTGGCTTAGCAAAAGGCTTCGAACGGTTGTAGTCTATAATTAGTCTATTTTATCTAAAATTTTTGTGTGTCGTTGCAGAGAGAAATTCACCCTCCCACCCCTGCAGCAAACAGAAGTTTATTTTTACCTTCATTTTTTTCAATTCCCATTGGCTGCGGAGTGGGAGGGGGCATGACCTGACAGAGTCGGGGGCGTGGATTAGCAAGACGCTTCGCATGGGTATATTTAATCTATTTTATTTAATGTTTGTGTGTGTTGTTGCAGAAAGAAAGTCAACCTCCCACCCATCCCTGCAGCTGACAGAAGTTGATTTTTACCTTTATTTTTTCAATCTCTGTTGGCTGCGGAGTGAAAGGGGGTGTGGCCTGATGGAGTCGGGGGTGTGGCTTAGTGAGACCTGGGGCGGGGGTTTTAAGTACTTCTTTTAGGGTGGCCTGAATTAAAGGTCAATACCATGCTTATTTATGAGCCCACGCAATAGGCAGCAGTGGAGGAAAACATCTTTTATTACCACTGAACTGTAGTAATAGAAAAACACATAAGTTATATTTATGGTAACCGGAATACCTTTAACAGTGTCAGTAAATAGAAATGGATGAGATCCTCAGCTGCTGATAATTACCTGGTTGTTATGGAAACCTGCCCTCCCTGTGTGTCTGTGCAGAGAATGGCAGTTGGAGTTTAAAACCAAAGTTCCCAGTTGTAATGTTGGCTAATGGAGATCATACTTTGGGAATATCTCAGGAACGGTATGTCCTAGAGAGATGAGACCTGGTCTAAAACCTTCCCGGACACCTGATGTACCTGTGTGCCGAATTTGGTAAAAATCGGTCCAGTAGTTTGGTCGCGCATAGAGAACAGACAGACAGACAGACAGACAGACAGAAACTCATTTTTATATTACTAGCAGAAAGACTCGGCTTCGCCTGGGTATATTTCATCTATTTATTTAATGTTTCTGTGTGTCGTTGCAGAGAGAAAGTCAATGCAGCTGACAGAAATTGATTTTTACCTTCATTTTTTAAATCCCCATTGGCTGCAGAGTGGGAGGGGGCATGGCTTAATGGGACACGGGGGGGGGTTAAGTCCTTCATTTCAGGGTGGCCTGACTTATAGGTTAATGCCATGGTAATTTGAGGAAACACAATGGGTATCAGTGGAAGAAAACATTGCTTTGCTTGGGTATATTTAATCTATTTCATTTAATGTTTCTGTGTGTCGTTGCAGAGAGAAAGTCATCCTCCCTCCCATCCCTGCAGCTGACAGATGTTGATTTTTACCTTTAATTGTTCAATCTCCATTGGCTGCGGAGTGGGAGGGGTCATGGCCTGACTGAGTCGGGGGCGTGATGTTGCAAGACCTGGGGCGGGGTTTTAAGTCCTTCTTTTGATGGTGGCCAGAATTACAGGTCGATGCCATGGTAATTTATGAGGACACGCCATGGGTAACAGTGGAAGAAAACATTGCTTTGCACGGGTATATTTAATCTATTTCATTTAATGTTTCTGTATGTTGTTGCAGAAAGAAATCCAACTTCCCTCCCACCCCTGCAGCTGACAGAAGTTGATTTTTACCTTCATTTTTTCAATCCCCGTTGGCTGCGGAGTGGGAGGGGGAGTGGCCTGACAGAGTCGGATCGTGGTTTCCCGAGATCTGGGGCGGGGGTCAGAGTGGCATGAATTACAGGTCGATGACATGGTAATTTATGGGGACCCGCAATGGGTAGCAGTGGAAAAAACATCTTTTATTAGTACTGAATGGTCGTAGTCTAAAATTAGTCAATTTCATCTACGATTTTTGTGTGTCGTTGCAGAGAGAAATTCACCCTCCCACCCCTGCAGCTGATTTTTTTCAATCCCCGTTGCCTGCGGAGTGGGAGGGGGCGTGGCCTGGCAGAGTTGGGGGTGTGGATTATCAAGATGCTTCGAACGGTTGTAGTCTGAAATTAGTCTATTTCATCTAAAATTTTTTGTGTCATTGCAGAGAGAAATTCACCCTCCCACCCCTGCAGCTGACAGAAGTTTATTTTTCCCTTCATTCTTTCAATCCCTGTTGGCTGCGGAGTGGGAGGGGGCATGACCTGACAGAGTTGGGGGTGTGGCTTAGCAAAGCGCTTCGCATAGATCATTTAATGTTTCTGTGTGTCGTTGCAGAATGGCTGCAGAGTGGGAGGGGGCGTGGTCTGACAGAGTTGGGGGCGTGACTTAGCAAGACGATTCGAACAGTTGTAGTCTATAATTAGTCTATTTTATCTAAAATTTTTGTGTGTCGTTGCAGAGAGAAATTCACCCTCCCACCCCTGCAGCAAACAGAAGTTGATTTTTACCTTCATTTTTTCAATCCCCATTGGCTGCGGAGTGGGAGGGGGCGTAACCTGACAGAGTCGGGGGCGTGGATTAGCAAGACGCTTCACATGGGTGTATTTAATCTATTTCATTTAATGTTTCTGTGTGTCGTTGCAGAAAGAAAGTCAACCTCCCACCCATCCCTGCAGCTGACAGAAGTAGATTTTTACCTTTATTTTTTCAATCCCTGTTGGCTGCGGAGTGGGAGGGGGCGTGGCCTTACAGAGTCGGGGCGTGGCTTAGCAAAGCGCTTCGCATAGGTGCATTTAATCTATTTCATTTAATGTTTCTGTGTGTCGTTGCAGAATGGCTGCGGAGTGAGAGGGGGCGTGGCCTGACAGAGATGGGGCGTGGCTTAGCAAAAGGCTTCGAACGGTTGTAGTCTATAATTAGTCTATTTCATCTAAAATTTTTGTGTGTCGTTGCAGAGAGAAATTCACCCTCCCACCCCTGCAGCAAACAGAAGTTTATTTTTACCTTCATTTTTTCAATTCCCATTGGCTGCGGAGTGGGAGGGGGCGTGACCTGACAGAGTCGGGGGCGTGGATTAGCAAGACGCTTCGCATGGGTGGATTTAATCTATTTTATTTAATGTTTGTGTGTGTTGTTGCAGAAAGAAAGTCAACCTCCCACCCATCCCTGCAGCTGACAGAAGTTGATTTTTACCTTTATTTTTTCAATCTCTGTTGGCTGCGGAGTGAAAGGGGGTGTGGCCTGACAGAGTTGGGGGTTTGGCTTAGTGAGACCTGGGGCGGGGGTTTTAAGTACTTCTTTTAGGGTGGCCTGAATTAAAGGTCAATACCATGCTTATTTATGAGCCCACGCAATAGGCAGCAGTGGAGGAAAACATCTTTTATTACTACTGAACTGTAGTAATAGAAAAAAACATAAGTTATATTTATGGTAACCGGAATACCTTTAACAGTGTCAGTAAATAGAAATGGATGAGATCCTCAGCTGCTGATAATTACCTGGTTGTTATGGAAACCTGCCCTCCCTGTGTGGCTTTGCAGAGAATGGCAGTTGGAGTTTAAAACCAAAGCTCCCAGTTGTAATGTTGGCTAATGGAGATCATATTTTGGGAATATCTCGGGAACGGTACGTCCTAGAGAGATGAGACCTGGTCTAAAACCTTCCCGGACACCTGATGTACCTGTGTGCCGAATTTGGTGAAAATCGGTCCAGTAGTTTGGTCGCGCATAGAGAACAGACAGACAGAAACTCATTTTTATATTATTAAGAGATATATATATTTCTTTTTTTATTGCTCTTTTTTCCACATGCTCTCAAGGACCACTCAAGGCCCCTCTTTGTAGCCTAGGTCATACAGTACAAATTAAGCAAATCTGTGATGTACAGTGGGTTTACAGAACAAAGCAGTTCAATTTGTATAGTAATAACATTACAAAACATTTAATACATGAAAATAGGTGAAATTAACATGGTTAGATAAGAAACATCTAAACTGCTGACTGTCAGCCCTTTTCAAATCATCCTCCATTTGCATATGATTAGAGGCCTATTTACGATATAGCATGTTGATGTTTAGAAAACGGCCAATGATCGGCTGAACGTTTGTACAAACATTCTTTACTAGTCATTACCCCAAGAAAACATACCCTGCTATAAGGTAACATTCACTTTTTAGTCTCAAACTAAGTCATCCAACAGATGGTATATTGTTAGACAAAAGTGTCTATCCCTGCACCACATTTATCATCCAGCCTGAGCCACTGTGATAAATATTGTTGAGCGAATTGAAGCATCCAAAGTAGAATTCCATCTGAATTTTAGGAAAAATTAGATTTGCAATGAATCCAAATTGCCTGGCACCTTGTGGTAACAAATCGATTTTTTCTTGAAATGGTGGAAATATGTGTGAACATAAGAAGCCTGGGAACAAGAGATGACCCATAATGCAGTGCAGCCAGGCAATCAGCAGATGGCCATCCCCTGTGATGTCACAGCCCTATAAAAATCCTAATCGTGCCCGGTATCAGCCATTCTACAGTGAACTGAGCATAGGAAGAGATGTGAAAAGTGCTAGGAACAGTGTTTAACAGAGCTTAAATTGTAGAATCTTGTATAAGGAGACTACAGGGATAGTGCAGGGACAGTATAGGGAGATCATAGGGAGAGTTTTTACACACTATAGGGTGAGCAGGAGATTGCAGGGATAATGCAGGCTCTTTTTTACTGTTATTGGGGTGCTAACCTAGTTTAATAGAAAGCAATTCCATTAGGCCATTTAATTTGGAAACAGGTGGGTCTTTCTAAAACAGAAGATTTTCACACATATCACATATCTACTCAACAAGGAAATCTTGATTGTGGGATAGCAGACTAAGACATTCATATTGTTCCTTTCTGCCCCTTGTGCACCTATAATTATACATCTAGAACTACTTATTTACTGCACAGATATAGCCTAAGGCCCCATTCACACGACCGCATATTTGTGGGCCCACATTACTGCGGACCCGCAAATATACGGGGGCCGCCCGGCGTGTGTTCCGCAGCGTTCGGAACACACGCCGTGCAGCCCCATTGAAAATGCCTATACTTGTCCGTGCGCACGGACAAGTATAGGACATGCTTCAAAAGAGCCGCGGCCCCATAGAGGTGAATGGGGCCGCATCTATTCCCGCATTTTTGCGGCTAGATATGGCCCCATTCATACGGTCGTGTGAATGGGGCCTATGGCTTATGTTTTGTCCCAAAGCAGGCACTACCATTCCTACACCCTGCTACTGTCTCTAATGGCTAGCCAATAATGTTATCTGTGTATTTATTCCAGGTCCTCCTACATTGTGCCTTAAAGGGAGTCTGTCACCTCCTAGGCCCCTATAAAGTACATAAAGATGCCCATAGCACATGTTGTAACAACAGTAATGTTACCTTTGGCGCATTCCTCTGTGTTTTAGAAGTCCCAAAAACTGAGTTTTAAATTTATGCAAATAAATTGCCGCATGAGCCCGGAGGCGGCGTTTAGTTCTTGGAGCCCGGGCTCCAGTCCTTTTTAAAATGTGATCCCCGCCCCCGCTACTGCCTCCGCCCGCCCTGCACCTCGTTCGGGTCCTCCTTCTCAGCCGGTGAGATCTCAGTCTCTCACTGGGCCGGGGCAAGCACACTGACTTCGGCGATGCCGTGCCCAAAATGGGCAACAGAGTGCGCATTCCCCGGCCCAGCGAGAGACTGAGATCTCACTGGCTGAGAAGGAGGAACCCAACGAGGTGCAGGGCGGGCGGAGGCAGTAGCGGGGGCGGGGATTGCATGTTAAAAAGGACTGGAGCCCGGGCTCCAAGAACTAAACGCCGCCTCTGGGCTCATGCGGCGACTCATTTGCATAAATTTAAAACTCTGTTTTTGGGACTTCTAAAACACAGAGGAATGCGCCAAAGGTAACATTACTGTTGTAACAACATGTGCTATGGGCATCTTTCTGCCGTTTCACCACGTCTCTAACTCACCATAATGTATAACTATATTTCCAGTCCCCTTAATGCCGCCACATAGTAATTATTCCCCCTTTGTGCCAGCACACAGTAGTAATGGCTACATGGACTTTACAGTAGTTAAGCCCATATGCACCCGTTCACTGTAGTAAGGTACACATTGGGCCCCTCACAATAGTTATGTCCATATGCGCTCCCTCATAGTAGTAATGTCCATATTGTACCCCCTTCAAAGTAGTAATGCTCACAAGTGCCCCCTTCATAGTAGTTATGAACAGATATGTGCCCCTTCACAGTAGTTATGCCCAGATATGTGCCCCCTTCACAGTGGTTATGCCCAGATGTGCCCCCTCATAATAGTAATGCCCATATTGTACCCCCTTCAAAGTAGTAATGCTCACAAGTGCCTTTTCACAGTAGTTATGAGCAGATATGTGCCCCTTCATGCCCAGATGTTCCTCATGTACAATAGTTATGCACAGATATATGCCTCCTCACAATACCTAAAAAATAAGAAATTACTCCGTTTAGTACTATAGATGTGTTCAGGTGGCTGTGAGGTCTTATAGGTACAAGGGTAAGTTAGTCAGTATCCTCTTTTCCCAGTGGACCACCCTCTCAAAGTTGATACAAGAACCCCCATATAGCACTGCTATGTGAGTAGGAAACATGTGAATGTATCCCAATGGAGGGACCCCAAAATAAATTTTACTGGTGGGTTCCAGGCAACCCAGTCGGACACTACTGGGGGAACTACAGGGGGCCTTATCAATAATGAGGGGCGCTACAAGACACAGTATAAGTATCTCGCAAACCTTTGTCTGTGATGTTACGTATCTGTCTGGATGGGTGAAAAGCAGGAAGTGTAGAGTGCAATGGACAGTGTATGGTGGAGGAGTCACAAAAATAGATAGAAAAATAAATGTCTCTCTTTAATGTATAGCAAAATGGAAATTGTAGTACATCTAACTATAGCAAAATATAGTTCCAACTGTACACAGTGCAATTCTCTGCCAGATAGCAGTGTGTGCATTTAGGCAATGATAGGAGTTATGGCCCTCTTTGTACACTATCTTGCTAAAGTCTCTTTCAGTGGAATCTATGGCTAGCAACAGTACCTTGGCAGTAATGGCTGTAATGTCCATTGCAGGATACAGGGTTTTGATGGCATGTCTGTCCAGGGTGTGTCCAGGTGTGAAGGGTGTCTTAACAGTGTCCCTCACTGTAGCAAAGTCTGAATGGCTGTGGTCACAGATTACCTTGCTGACTCCTGTGCTTGGCCATGCAGATTCTAAGTTCTTCTTTTCTCTCCTTCTCTCTCTGTCTTTCTCTCTTTCCTTTTTTCTTGCAGAGATCTGTTATTCTCAGTAGGTTTTTTTTGGCTTAAAGGGGTATTCCGGTAACGTAACTTAATTTTTGATAAACTGAATTAAGGCTACAAGCTGTGACCCAACCAGAACCCATACCTACACATATAACAGGAACTCCATTTTACCTTGCAATCCATTTGTCTAGCTCCTGTGTTAGCTTTCATGTTTGGGAATTGTTTTGCTGATTTTTCTTTTTTTCTTTTCTATACAATGTGAGAGCTGTGTGTGACCCTCTGCGGCCCATGAAAATTTTCCTCAGCTGTGACACTCAACCTCCTCCAATGGAGGAATCAAAGGAAAAAATTAAAACCAGCCTCCATCTCCCTTAAAGGGCCAGAGCCACAGAAAACCAAGACTATTTATAATAAATAATTTTTTTTGTGGTGTGTTTCTTTAAAAAAAGAGATTGTTGTGTATTTTTTTCTTAAATATTAAATTGTGCCATTTCTCCTGCGCTCCTGTTTTCTATAGATATCCTAGAAGTGTGTTGAACGTTGCGGGTCTTAGTGGTGCGGTTCGATATAGGCGCGCGTCCTATCAGTGGGTGAGATGAGACAACCCCTTTAAATTGTGCCATTTCTCATGTGTACCTGTTTTCTATAGGTATACTAGGGGTGAATTGAATGGGTACAGGGCAGAACCCTTAAAGGATATGTAACCAATGAACTCCAAAGAGGAAATTTATTAAAGGGATATGCCCATCTGGGACATTTATAGCATACCACTAAGATATATCATAAGTGTCAGATAGGTGGGACAGGTCTTAAAGTTAACGGAGAGCACCTTGCACATGAAGTGTCCTCTCCATTAACTGGTTTGCTACTTCCAAATTTTGCCAAGCGGGTGTGCTGTGTATCTAATCCTATCAAATGTGGTACTGTCTGCTGAACTGTGTATCTAATTTTCTCCCAAAGTGCCTCATTAGTAATGGTGCCCCCAGTATTTATAAAGCTCCCTGTGGTGGCCCAATATTCATAATGCCCATGTAGTGCCCTGGGCCCCATTTACAGGAAGTAAAAAAACAAACAGTAAATACTCACCTGGTTCATCCAGTAGGATACTGTGACACATGGCGCTACTTTGTAGCTACTTTGTAGGAGGAGCACAGGATGGTTCCCGGCCTGCCTCGCTCCTCCTACAGAGAACCTGTATATTGGTGTAGAACACTGTGCATTGCAGAAACATGCATAGGTAGTCCGCTGTGGTAGTGAAACAGTTACTTTGCGTCAGGATGACAGGCAGTTGACAGGTGTCATTCTTAGAATCACTTCACACTTTACTTATTCGGACAGTTACATGGCCAAAACTGACCAAATAACTCAAGTGTGAACTTATCCTTACAGGTCAATGTAAGCATCAGGTATAAAGAACCAAGCAGTGCCCCAAGATTGTACTATACAATGAAAGTGTGCACTCCTTTTACACAGTCAGCTGATTCCACATAGATTTCTACAGAACCTGTTCTGTTACACGCTCAGAGAAGTAGTGTCTCCCTGACAGAGTGGAGAGGGTGTCAACCAGGGGCGGATTGGCCATAGACTTTACAGAGAAACTTCCCAGGGGGCCACCTGATCCCCCCATACGGCCGGCCAGTGGAAATTTTTAGGGGTGTATTTTGTGCTGCAGGCAGTATTTTTTGATGGACTGTGGTATTTGGCTCTGTTGGGGTGGTATAATGTGCCACAATATGGTACTTCTGGCCCTGCCTTCAATGTGGACCCGACTACAAAACGGGGCCACTTTTAGTATTTTTTCCAGGGTCACTTTAAGTTCCCAGTCCGCCCCTGGTGTCAGCAGTAAATTTGTGTTGACATCACTGTTTATTTTTCCCTTCTTCTGATCCATCATAAGAACAGCCCCAAAAAATGAATCCTGTCTTTTGAACATCCGCCTTCACACAGTCAGCATTTGGTCAGTAATTCATCAGTATTGCTAAGGCCAAAAAAAACCCCAGTAGTGGATCAAAAACAGAGATGACATGTGATTGGAATGTTTACATGTCTTCTGTGCTTTGTACCTATAATACCCCAGAGTGGTATTACCATTTCTGCACTCCACTACTATCTCTAATGGTCTAACATTAATGCCATCTGTGTATTCATTTCCAGGTCCTTTGACACTGTGCATTCCTAATCTTGCTATGTAACTGTTTTCATGTATTGTGCCTGGTTCACCAGCAGGTGGCAGCATATATGGCAGATAGAGCGAGAGACAGATACTTAGAATGGAAGATACCATTCCATTCTCCCCCCTTTGGGCAGAAGTGGCCAAGCCCTGCCAGAAGGGAGGGGCAGCAGTGCTAGTTTATTCTAGTCTAGTCTAGACAGTGGAGAGTAAGCCTGGGCACGGTCACAGCGAGACGTGCTTATAACAGCCAGTGCAGGCTAACCTATGCTTGCCATGGAATCAGATGTATGGAAGATATAGTAACCAGAGGAAAGTGTTCTTTGGTTGCAAGAAGATATACCGTAGCAGCAAGGGGAAATTGTTCTCTGGCTGGAGCAGGAGCCACAAAAGGGAAGTAGCTTGTAGAGCACCAGGACTCCATGCTAATTTACTTTACTGAGTGTCAGGAGAAGGATAACAGTAGAAGGCACCCCAATCCAAGGATACCAGAACCGACCAAAAGTCCAGTAACCAGACCTAAGCAGAGTTTAGCACAGCAGAGAGAAAAAAAGCAGAGTTATTAAGAAAGGCTGTCAGCCCCTTAACCAACTAGTCCCCTTTATTTGCTTCAGAGCCTAAGCCTGGGGTCCCGCTGTATCCAGTTAGGAGCACCGTGACACATATAGGCCGCATCACACCACTCGGCATTCCACTAAACCTGGGACGCGATAGGGCCCTGGGGAGGACGGTTTGTTGCATAACTACTCCTGCTTTTGCCTTCCAAATCATGAGCATACCCTGATGAAAAATAGGGACTCAGAGGGACTCCCTGCCTCCATCTCCACTGCATACTGCACAGTGTGTCAGGGTCACCTGATCGCCCTCATCGCCCTCTAGTTCTTCCTGCTACTCTCCTGTCATTTGTGCAGAAAAAAACACAGATTTCTGTATACACTGCTTGTGCATGAATGTTCTCCTCCTCTAGTTCAGCCCCCAAGGGGCTCAGATGGCCATGAGAAGTAGGCACCATGTCCCCTGTGCCCTGGCCAGCCAAATTTTTAGCATCTTCTCCATGACGTGAAGGAGTGGAATGATGTTGTTCATCCCATAGCCCTCCCATAAAGTGGCCTCCTCAAAGGATCTGAGCAAGCCGCAGGTGTCACGCATGAGCTGCCACTGGCTGACATTGAAGTTACACAGGGGAGTGCTCCTGTCCGCCTGCATCATCAAAAATCGTTTACGATCTTCCTCTGCTCATATAGTCGGTCCAACATGTGGAGGTAGGAGTTCCAACGGATGGAGACATCGCATTTCAGGCGATGTTGGGGAACACTATTCTGCCTTTGCAGCTCAAGGAGGGCGTGTTTTGCAGTGTAAAAGTGGCTGACGTGCATGCACAGTTTCCTGGCCATTTTCAGGAGGTCTTGCAGTTGGGCGGAAGACTTCAGGAACCGCTTTACAACCAGAGTGAAGATGTTCACCATGCAGGGCACATGGCTCAACACTCCTTGACGCAGAGCCGACACAATGTTCTTCCCGTTGTCGGTGACCAAGGTTCCGATTTTCAGTTGGTGAGGAGAGAGCCAGGATTCGATTTCCTCTTGAAGGACTTGGAGAGGTTCCTCTCTGGTGTTCAACAAGGCAAACAAGTGGCAGAACAATGTGACACCGTTGAGCTCTGCATAGACGGTATGCTGGAGTAGCACTCCGAATTGTGCCTGCAATGAAGGCTGAGGATGAGGAGGCAGATTAGGACATTGGCGCAGGACTCACAGCTTGAGAACTCGTAGGCGGCAGCCTGGCCAAGTTGTTGGTGTAGCTGGGCTGGAACCACATTTACCCAGTGGGCCATAAAAAATATATATTTGCCTTGACCGTAGTTACAGCGCCACACGTCGGTGCTGCCATTAACTTTTTGGAGAAGTAATGATGGATTGGGACTCTCCACATAAGCTTGGCAAAAGCCATCAATTCTCTGAAAGGTGCAGAGTCCACCACATGGAAAAGGGAGGGACTGTAGTACCATCAACTTGGCCAGGAGCACATGCAGCTTCTGCACCGTTGGATGAGTGCACGCATACTGTTGTCTTTTTGCAATTGCCTTGGTGATCGATTGCTGATGGAGTAGGAGCATCAGGACCAGTAGATAATGGGAAGGAAACACAGATCCCTTCTGCTGGGGTGGTGGAGCCTTGACTGCTGGAGAAGAGATGCGGGCCACCGTTGCTGCGTCAGGCAGTATAACTACATTAGTGCCACGGTTTTCCAGGCCAATTTATCGTGATGCTGCATGTGATGACTCAGGGCCACGCTTCACCTTCTGCCCACAGATTCTACAAATGGCCACGCTGACGTTCTCTGGTGGCTTGATGAAAAATTCCCACACCGGCGAGTATGGTATTTCCCCCTACCACTCCGTGCTGACTGCCTGCTGTTGCTGCCTCCTTGAACCCATGCACCGGAAGGTAGGCTTCTGAGTAGCAGGTGGTCTACCCCGGGGATGTTTGGCTCCAGACCTCCCACTACCGCCACCCAGATGACTCACGGTCACACTAGCACCCTGCTGGCTCAGCCGCTGCCTCATGCGCTGGGTTGCTGGTCAAAACATGACCACGGATATAATTATATATAATAAAATGTGAGCATCCTAAAATCTGTAGCATCAGGCCGTTATTTCATCCTAATTACACAATTAGGAATTAACAGATATAGTTATGTATAATAGAACGTAAACACCCTAAAATTTGTAGTACCAAGCTGCAATTTCACCCCAATTAGACAATCAAGGATTAACGGATTGAACTATATATAAAAGGAGGTGAACCCCCCAAATTCTGTAGTATTAGATCTCAGTTTCACCTCAATAACAGAATCAAGGATTACTGGAATTACTTACAGTATGTATCAAAAAATGCAAACAACCTAAAATCTGTAGTATTAGGACAATTTTTAGCCCCAATTAGTGCAGCAAGGTGTAATAGAATCCTCTCCTATTGGTCCCTGCTCTCTCCCAACAGTGTGGATAATGCCTCCCTATTATATCCCTAAACTATCAATAAACTTTCCCTGAACTGCTCAATAGTTATTTTTGGTGAATAAAGTCTTTCCTGATTACTGTCCCTAGTGTCTGTAACGTCTCTCACAGTTCACTGTGACCGGGCAGGGGGAGACTTTTTATAAGGCTGTGACATCACAGGGACTGACTATCTGCTGATTGCATGGCATTATGGGTGATCCTTTGTTCCCGGGCTTCTTACTTCCTCTTTCTAACATGTGCAGCAGCCATTTTAGAAACAGTACGTGGAAAAACTGCTGCATCATGTTTAGGAGACTTAAAAAAGCTTCTGCTACTGCTGCTTCAGCTTCTGCTACTCCTAGTGCGGGAGGGGGTGACTCTGTCGGGGTCAGAGCTGGGCCTTCCTTTCAGACATGCTGGTGGAAGACGTCTGCTTGCCATAAGCTGCGGCAAGCTGTTTACGTAACATTTCCTGGTTATTATAACGTAATTTGTCCTGTCTTTAGGAGGGAGGAAAATACTCTCCCATTTTGCTTTAATAATGAGGGTCTAAAAGCATAACTATCCAGTAATCACCAGGCTGTTTGATGTCACCAATCCGCCTGTCACTGCGTAAGCAAACAAGCATATAGGTTACTATTCTGGCCAGCGTGCTCGAGGAGCCAATTATTTCCACCTCCGCCTCCCACTGAGACGATTGGGTGTTGTGGCCGGTGTCACCGTCATTATCATCCTCTTGATCCTCTAACTCCAATTCCTCTTCATCCTCCCCAAGTGGCAGCACCTCCTCTCCCATGGGAGTTTCTCATTGTGAGTCCCCAACAGCCACAGGGCGGGCAGCAAGTTGGAGGAGTCTGAGTGCTTTCTGTGGGAGCCAGACCAGTACAATCTTGGAGGAGGGGAAGGGACCTGGCTGGTGTACTGCCTCTCCACTGCCACAAAAAACACTGACCCAGTTGGCTGCGAAAGACATGTACTGTACTTTCCCTGCCCATAACAACTGCTCCAGGTGTCCACTGAGGATTGTAGCTTGCTGCAAGAATTGCAAGGAGTGGCCCACGTACCACACGAGAGTACAAGGCACTTTTACAGTGCACAGCCAGCAGCATGGCAAGGTGGGGGTTCAGCTTGTAGACAAGCTAATTGCTGGTGAAGAAAAGTTTTTCATGGCCAGACATTCTGTTATAGATGTCTCACGATGGAGCCGAGGACAAAGAGGAGTCTTATTAGGAGAAAAAGATGATAAGGATGACAAAAATTCCATATAGCTTGGGACTGCAGGTTGGTTGCCATTAGAGATGAGTGAATCATGCAAAATTTTATTCGCCGAATATTCGCCAAACTTTTCGTAAGATTCGACAAATAGATTAGTTGAATTTGCGTACAAAATATACGTAATTATATGGCTTTTAGCGAACATTCGGGCACTAATAACGAACGTTCAGGTAAAAAAGTACGCAATCTCTTTGAACAAGTACGCATAAGCGTACAAATTGCGTACGAAAATGACGGGCTTTGCTGGAGAGGAATGGTGGAGCAGGAGGAACGCTCTGAGTCTGACCCTGTAATATGGATTCCCAGAGCAATTACACCCCAATTTTCACAAAACAGGTCTGAGAGTCTTAGAACTTCACACACAGTGCTTCTGCTCGTCTCAGCAGTCACAGCAGAAGTGATGCGTCACTGGTTTACCAAGCCTGAGCCAATCAGAGCAAGCCCTGCCCACTAGGTCAGGTGACCTCTTTCTTCCCGGGCTTTTGCACACGATAAATGAACTAACAGTAAAAGTTCGCTAATGAATTGAATTCGTACGCAATAGCGTATAATTTATAGGGCAACTAGGTAGCGAATGCATACAAAGCCGAAGCGAATCAACTAATATTCGGATTCGCTTCAAAGCTGAAAATTTCCAAGATTCGATACGAATCAATGAATCGACGAATAGATTCGCTTATCTCTAGTTGCCATAAAGAGGACTAGGAAGAGGAGGACAGGCTTCTTTTGATTGGAAATACTGGCCACCTGTATTTTTCCAAAGGATCCAGTTAGTGGCATAACTAGACATTACTGGGCCCCACAGTAAATTTTTTAATGCCCCTTCCCAAAAAAACTTTTTTGCAACCCCCACTCCTATGGTTAGTCAAGATCGCTCTTTCAGACGTTTACTACAGTGTAACTGTACATAATGCCATATCATAATACTGTTGAAGGGGCCCTAACAATAAAATCTTTTAGTCCTTATCTTGGGTGGACCCCTGGTAAGTTCAGGCCCTAAAGCAGCCGCTTACCCTACTTCACCTATAGCTACACACCTAGATCCGGTGATGTCGCCTCAGAGACCTCTGATAGCTATAAGTGTGTTGGAATGGCCATGGCTTTTTTTAATCCTGCAGATCTTGCACACCGCTGTGGTTTTGTGTGCCCGCCATGTGGAGAAAAAACTGCATATCGGAGTTGCTCACCCAGAGTTACAGGAAGCCAAGCTGAGCCTAGTTCTGGCATGCTTTGGGCCTAACCCACCCACACTGTCAGTAGCATCACCAGATCCCAAAGCAGGCATGGCCCTGGCTGTTCTTTGTGAGGTACGTTGTCTCTGCTGCTGCCGCTGCTGCCACCACCCTTCTCCACTGATGTTACCTCCTCAGCACCCCGATCCAGCTCCCAGGTCGTGTTCAGCACACAATTGTCATTTAAGTCTTCACCCTCCTTGCCGCTTTTATAAAACTGTGAGATATCATGGTGGGCTCCTGTGCCCCCCTCCTCTGCTCTGCATTTTCCCTGACTGCCACTCTCGCTGCCCCCACCACCAGTGCAGTGGATACAGGTGCAACTATTACCACCACCATCAACACAGTGCCCCACTAGTAAGGGGCAGTGAAGACTGAATGGGCTCCACTGAAAGCATTCTCGTGGGCTGCAAGAAGGAGGAGCAAAAGGAACGTGGTGACCCCTGACTCCACAAGATGGTGTCAGACTCCGAAGTCACCTCCACATCATCCTGCTGCGACTGAGAGGAGGAGTGAGCCAGGACTGACCCCCTAAGATCATTTTTCTGTCAGACATTGCAACACCCGACTACCCTCATTTACATCCCAGAACAGAATGACGTTCTGCTAGGGCACCTTCCTGCCCGCTACATCATTCATTGGCTCATCTACACTGCCTGTTGTCCTTGGAGCCAATCAGGGCAAGCCATCCCCTACTTCATCTCAGAGTTTTGTGAGAACCCTTCTTCCTCCCTAGTGCTTTTTTTCCTGCTGACATGTGCACTAAAATGGTGTTACATGTTTTAGTGGACTCGTCCAAAACAAACCTGAAAAGATTCAGGTTTGTCTGCCATCCGAAAAATAGCAAAGTTCAGAATGAACCCAGTTCGGTATGAACTAGTCCGATCATCCATATTTTCAATAAAAGACTTAAATTAGTATGAAAAGCATACAAGAATTGAGTGCTGTTGATTTTCTTTTCCTATAATACGACTGTCAGGTCTTCAACAGGCACTATTTTTTATATGGTGTGCAGTCTACATATTTTTTTATTTTGCCCAGGACAGGATGTAATAAAAAGGAAACTTTAGAGGACACCTATTATTTTATGATTTTTTACATTACAGCCCTGTACTATGCCATTTATGCAACCCAGGACTGTAACATGATGTGTTTTTCTATGACAGCCAACTGCAGTTGCAAAATTATCTAGGCTGCCACTTTTGTCGTGTATTGGCAGTCATTAAAGAGTTAACACTGTTACAGAACTGTCATTTATGCATCTTCTTTACATTTTATGTAAAATTACTGCCATACCATACAATACTCAATTTAAGAAAATGAAAATAACATAGTATGTTTGCGCTATCTATGATGATTGAAAGTGCATTATAACCTTCACCTTTCTTTTGTGGTCATACATTGTTGCCGGCGCTGATCCTATTAACACAGACAGTCAGTAGAAGGAAACCACACTGAGCGCTGGAAAACATCAGAAGACTGCATGAGGCGGGAGACTTTTCTCTAGTGTACAGAGCCAGAGACCCTTCTCCACATGATCACGGGTCACTGAAATATAGAAAAAAAAAGCAGTAGACTCCTGCCATGGATTTCCTTCAAAGAGTTCAAAGAGACCACTCAAAACCAATTGATTTCCTCTTAGGGACAAAACAATTTCACAATTCCCCTTTTTAGGGCAGATGATTAGATAGATGACACTTGCCAGAATGGCTGAAGGAGGTTGCAAACAAGGACAATAAAAAAGCAATGTATCTTTGTTAGAAGAAAGAAAACATAAGATCATCTCTCGAGACCCTTCACAATGATTGAGAATGGGCATAGGGGATACCAGATAAGCAAACTCAGATACGCTGCCTTGAAGCAAGATAAAAGCAGGGCTTTCCCTTGAAAGGTTATATGTCTGAAGTGAAGAAGAAGTGTTCATGGTTCGTGAACCACGTGGAGAGCAAAATCTTTCATCATGGTCCAGTAAGTTTTAGTACATAACAAACATGAATTTTGTAGTCTATGGACAGAGCCAGAGATAACAATTTTGTTTTTGAAGACGAGGCGAAATATGGAAACAATCAAAGACTTATAGAAGCCCTAATGGTAGACACCTGGAGCAGCTCTTAAGGGCAGGGACAGTACATGGCTTTCATTGCCCAATGGGTCAATGTTTTTTCCAGCTGCCACGAGGCAGCACCCAAGCAATGAGGCCAAGTTCTTTTGACCCCCCCCCCATAATTGTGTTGGCCTGGCTCTCCCTCCCTGCAGTGCGGCCGGCGTCCTCGTCTCCATGGCAACGAGGGGGCAGGCGTCCTCCATCCCCTAGACAGCACGCCCAGCGTCCTCCATCCCCTACACGACGAGCAAGGGAGGGTCTGAGCGCCGATGGCAATGAGTCGACGCTCAGGTGTTTGAATATATTAGAGGAGGGGGGGTCACGTGGCGCTGGCCACGTCACGTGACCCATCTATTAGGCCTATTTAAGCAGACAACCTGCTGGCCACAGGTTGCCTGTGATTGGTCTTCATTACTTTCACCAGCATTGTGTATTATTGCGACATCTGCTTTGACCTTGGCTTGAACTTGACCTTGTCCTTGTATCTCCCCTTGTAATACATGACCTCTTGGCTCCTGACCTCGGCTATTATTTGACCTCGTCCTCCTGTTACCTCTTGTACTGACGCTACCTATCGGCTTCTGACCTCGGCTCGTATTTGACTTCGTTCCCGTATTTTCCCTTGGTATTTGACATGACCTCCTGGCTCTAGACCTCGGCTTGGTATTTATTCGTATCTGTGTGTTCTGTCTTTGTCTGTTATTTTCTCACGTTGTTCCCCTCCCTGTAAGCCCCAGCACGTACATGAGCTAGGGACCGCCTTCCAGTTGCGCACCGCCGGTTGGTGTGGGTTTGAGCTCAAGGCTACACTATCTGCTACCTTTACCGTGACAATCCGCCTTCTCCTCCTCCATGGACTCGTTCCTGTCCCCAACATCAGCAAAGCACAGGGTTGCTTGCACTACTCCTCCTTCTTATCACATGAGTCAGTTCAAACGTTGCCAAGGTGTGTTGGAGCTGGTCGGCCTGGGAGAGAGTATCCACAATGGCAAGCAGTTGCTCTCGTACATCAAGCAGCATACATCCCACTAGCTGTCACCCCGCTGACTCCAACTAGGCAACATGGTCAGCAACAATGGGCACAACATCGTGGCCCCCTGAACCTGGACGAAATAACACATTCTCTCTGCATGGTGCATGTCATCAACCTAGTGATGCAGAGCTTTCTAAATAAGTACACTGGCTTGCACAAGGTGCTGGCAAAAGTCCAGGATACTGTCCAAGCACTTCAGCCACTCTTATGTGGCAAGGAATGCTCTCCTGGGCCTGCAGGGACAGAATGTCCTGCCGCTACACCACACCGCTACACCGCTTAATCCACAATGTTCCAACTTGCTGAAATCTGACATTGCACGTGCTCGAGTGTCTGTATGAGCAGCGGAAAGCTATGAACAATTTTGTCCTGCACCAGATAGCCTTAGCTCCAGGGAGCATGTGTTGCTTGGAGGTCAGGCAGTAGCAGCTCATCTGAGACACCTGTGCTGAAGCTGAGTGCTGAAGAGGCCACAAAGTTTGTCAGCAGGAACAACTGCGGCATGAACAATGTCATCCCTCTCATATTTATCTTAGAACAGCTACCAAAGCTCATGCAGCAGAGGACCACAGCAGAAGAAGAGCAGCTGACACATCTTGCTGTCTACTCTATAGCTGTTGGGGGACACACAAAAGGAATCTGCCATGGTGGAGGATGATGAAGATGAGAATGATGAAGATGACGACGAGGAACTGCCATTGCAAGAGAAGGAGGATACGGAAGTGAAGGAGCAAGAGGAAAATGATGGGGCACCAGCCAACACACCAAATCGTCTCAGTGAGGGATGGAGCTAGAAAGAACTGGCTCCTAGAGAATACTGGCCAGAATGACGACATGTGTGCTCGCTTGCTAATGCAGTGACATATCGTTCAAGTAGTCTGCTGATTACTAGGCACCCATGCTTTTAAACCCTCGCAAAATGGGGGGATGTTTTACTCTGGCAGAAAGGGAGGACAAAATACGTTATTACTAGGGAACACTGTATGGTGAGCAGGTGCCTGCCACCACCATGTCTGAAAAAGAGACGCCTCTCAGCTCCCACACAGAGTCATCCCCCTTCCACCACCAAGAGCAGCAGAAGCCGCAGCAGCAGTTTGATGAAGCAGTTTTTCCATGTGCCATGTCAGGCTGAAGCCTGTTAACAAGCCGACAACTCCTGCCTCACCGCCCAGGTTCAGGCCTAACTAAACTCTGGCCAGTCTCTGGCACATACCCTGTTCCCTGACCCCATGGATTTCTGGGCAGGTGGACTAGAATAGTCGCCCGAACTGGCACAGCATGCTCTCTTTCTTGCCCAGTCTCCAGTGTCATCTCAGAGAGGGTTTTCACCATCGCAGTGGGTGTGATGACACCCAAATGGAACAATTTTTCCTCCACCAGTGTCCAAAACATCACTTTTGTCAAAATGAACCAAGCCTGGATTCAGGAGGATTTTCACATTCCTCTGGCTGATTCTGATGAATAGATTTAGCCTTGCCGGCGGTGCTCCATCTTGCTACTGTTGCTGTCAGCTACCATCACTTTCTTTGCAACTGCTGCTGCCGCCTGCATCATGCCACTAATACGACCAGCCTACCATCAAATTCTGTATGACTGCTGCTGCCTGCTGCATCATACTGCTAATGCGACCTGCCTACCATCTTGTTCTGTATGGCTGCTGCTCTCTGCATCATGCTAATGCTGTCTATCTGCCTACCATCACATTCTGTATGGCTGCTGCTGCCACCTGCATTGTTCCAGAGCTGCGACCTGCCTACCATCACGTTCTGTACGGCTGCTGCTGACGTCTGCATCATGCCAATGCTGTCTGTCTGCCTACCATTACCTTCTGTACGACTGCTGCTGCCGCCGCCATCTTGCCGCTAATGTGACCTGCCTGCCATCACGTTCTGTGCAGCTGATCCTATTTGCCGCCATCATGCCAATGCTGCAACACCCCTACAATCGCATTCTGTAGGGCTGCTGCTGCTGCCTCCATCAGGTCACTAATGCGACCTGCCTACCATCACATTCTGTATATCTGCTGTCGCCATTTCCATCATGCCACTGCTGAGACCTTCCAACCATCATCTTCTGTGAGGCTGCTGCTGCCTCCATCATGCTGCTCCGTTTCTGCCAACATGTATCATAAGGCTGCTGCTGCTTTAGCTGCTGCTGCTTCTTCCTGTTAATCCCCTACTGCCACCACCATTAATGCAAAGCATCTGCTGCCGCTATCACTACTAGTACTATTTATACTATGCCTAGACAACCTTGTATGTTCTATGATATACTGCTCCTGCAGCTGCTATTATTGCAGCCACATGGCACTATATCTGTACTGTACCCTTTCCACATCCATATTGCACTGCTGCTGCTCCCAACTAAAAGGGAGAATTTTATTAGACTCATTCATAACCAGACACTTTTTCTTCTGACAATAAACACTTGTGCATGTCATATGGGCAGGCATTCTGACCCCGTCAAGGCATCATTTTGGGGCGCTTGATAACCCAAGCCACTTTTTAATATTTTTTTTATCCCATAACACTTTGTGTGTTTAAGCTTCATGTGCCCCTGATAAGGGACAATTTTTGGAAACTTTGGAATATGAAAAAAGCATTACACATATGACGGAGCAGGGTGTTTTTAAACACGCTGTATGTTATCACTATCAAACGTGCTTTTACCCACAGTTATTTATGTCAGTGTCACTGAGACATCATTTACTATTGCTGTCATTGCGTTCCAGACCTTGGAGAGGGGGGAGGATGAGGGAAGAAAAATTCATTAAAAAAAATAAAATAAAAGAGATAACAAGTTTTCCTAAAAATTCTGAATCCTAGGAGGCTAGAGGGGGTTATATACCAACTTTCAAGGCAATCGGAGCAACTTTGGTTCGGCCCAAACCGATTCGGGTCTGAACTGAACTTTTTCAAAAAAAGGCGAACCGAACCTGAAATTAATCTTGACTGATTCGCTCATCTTTAGTTTGCTTGCATCATGGACATCCAATGTGGTGCCTAAAAGTTATTTTTCATCATTGATCATATTAGTACTCAAATTCTTTTGTAGTTTCCCAATCTTTGGTCTCATGCACATGTCCTTATCTGTTTTGCAGTCCGCAAAATACAGATATGTGCCATCCGCATTTTTTCTCAGTCCCATTCATAGAAATGGCTATTCTTGTCCACAAAATGGACAAAAATATGACATGCTCTATAATTTGTGTGATGGACTTACGGATACGAACAGCATACAAAGATTATTATTATTGTTATAGCCTAAACTTAACCAAATAAAAGTTGTCTTTCCATGTATTATATTTTATGAGTGCTGCCTTAAAATGCCCCATTGATTAGCACTTACCCTGGTGATGTATATGAACTATAATGTGATGTACTGTACCACCATCTGGATTGTTTTGTTTTATACTGGACTGCATAAAAGAAATGAGACAGTGACACTTTGAAAGAGCAGACGTGTGCTGGATGATCAAGTGACACCAAGATCCTTTTTTTGAGAATTGACCCTTTGCTGCTAGTGATGTTGATGGAGCGGAGAGTAATTTGAATAACAACACTTATTCACAAATTTTACATGTATGTGTTTATTTGTTGTATTTTTAACCCCTTCAACCCCGGGCCTGTTTTCACCTTTCTGCCCAGGCCATTTTTTGCAAATCTGACGTGTCACTTTATGTGGTAATAACTTTGGAACGCTTTTACTTATCCAAGCGATTCTGAGATTGTTTTCTCGTCACATATTGTGCTTCACGACAGTAGTAAATTTGTGGCAAAATATTTCATTTTTATTTATTAAAAAAATACCAAATTTACCAAAAATTTGGAAATATTTCCAAATTTCCAAATTTCAATTTTTCTACTTTCAAAATATATAGTAATACCTCCAAAAATAGTTATTATTTTACATTCCCCATATGTCTGCTTTATGTTGGCATCATTTTATAAATGTAATTTTACTTTTTTGGGACGTTAGAAGGCTTAGAAGTTTAGAAGCCATTTTTCAAATTTTCAACAAAATTTCCAAAACCATTTTTTTAAGCACCAATTCAGATATAAAGTGATTTTGAGGGGCTTACGTAATGGGAACCACCCATAAATGACCCCATTTTAGAAACTACACCGCTTAAATTATAAAAAACTGCTGTTACAAACTTTGTTAACCCTTGAGGTGTTCCACAAGAATTAATGGAAAATGGAGGTGAAATTTCAAAATTTTTTGGTAGATTATTCATGTTAATAATTTTTTTCTTGCAAAACAGCAAGGGTTAACAGCAAACTAAACCTCAATATACATTACTCTGATTCTGCAGTTTACAGAAATACCCCATATGTGGTGGTAAACGTCTCTATGGGTTTGTGGCAGTGGTCAGAAGGAAAGGAGCGCCATACGGATTTTGGAGGCAGATTTTGCTAGAATGGTTTTTAGGCACCATTTTGTAATTGAGAGACCCTGACGTACCCCTACAGTGGAAACCCTCAAAAAGTGACCCCTTCAAAGAATATATTAAGGGGGGTACTGGCCACTTTGATCCCCTAAGCGTTTTATGGGATTTGGAAACACTTGGCTGTGAAAATGAAAAGTTTCATTTCTTCCAATAAAATGTTGCTTTAGCCCCAAATTTTTCATTTTCACAAGGGGTAACAGGAGAAAAGCACCCCATAATTTGTTCCCCATTTTCTCCTGAATACGGCAACACCCCATATGTGGTGGTAAACTTCTGTGGGGGCACATGGCAGGACTCAGAACAGAAGGAGCGCCATATGGATTTTGCAGCACAGATTTTGATGGATTGGTTTGCGGGAGCCATTGATTGTTGTTTTTTTGAGTTATTGTCTTATGTGGGGGCTCATTTTTAGCGGGACGAGGTGACGTTTTCATTGGTACCATTTTGGGGTACATAAGACTTTTTGATCACCTGCTATTACACTTTTTGTGAGGCAAGGTGAAAAAAATGGCTGTTATGGCATAGTTTTTAAAAAAAAATTTTTTACACAATTCACCTGGGGGGCCATCTCATGTAATATTTTTATAGAGCAGGTTGTTACGGACGTGGCGATACCAAATATGTCTAACTTTTTTATTTTTGGAAAGTTTTACACAATATATTTATTTTTGAACAGAATAAAATCTTTATTTTGTGTTGCCATTTTCAGAGAGCCATATTTTTTTATTTTTCGGGCGATTGTCTTAGGTAGGGTATCATTTTTTGCGGGACGAGATGACGATTTTATTAGTACCATTTTGGGGTAAATACGCCTTTTGATCGCGTAGTATTACACTTTTTGTGGGGAAAGGTGACCAAAAAATGGCTGTTTTGGCACTGTTTTTATTTTTTATTTTTTACTGTGTTCACCTGGCGGGATGGATTATGTAATATTTTTATAGAGCCAGTCGATACGGACGCTGCAATACCTAATATGCCTACTTTTTCTTTTTTTTTCTTTTTTTAACAATTTTTTTAGTTTATTGGGAGGAAAATGGCGTTTTTCTTTTTTTTACTTGAAACTTTTATTATTATTATTTTTTTAACTTTATTTTTTAACTTTTTTTCACTTTTTTTTTTAACTTTTGGGGGTCTGATCCCCTGCACAATGCATTACAATACTGTTGTATTGTAATGCATTGGCTGTAAGTGTATTACTCACAGTAATACACTTACAGCCTGCTTCCTGTGCGATCCAGGGGGCTGGATCGCACAGGCTCGCAGGGATGGCAGCCACGATGCCTAAGGAAGGCATCGGGCTGCCATCCAAGCCATCGGGTCCCTGTCACAGCACCGCGGGGACCCGATGGCCCCCCCGCTCGCCATCCTGAATATGCGGCACACCTCATGTGCCGCGGTCAGCGCTGACCGCGGCACATGAAGGGCTAATGCGCCAGCATCTGTGTTTTCACCGATGCTGGCGCATTCTCCAGGGGTCCGGCACCTGGGCACAGCCGGACCCCCGCCGCTGATCGGGCGGGCGCAGCTCCTGCACCCGCCCGATCAGCGCGCCGTACATGTACGGCGCTGGGCGGCAACTCACGTCCCGCAGCGCCGTACATGTACGGCGCTGGTCGGGAAGGGGTTAATATACTTGCATTTTGGATACTTTGAATGAAAAAAAATGAATTATATTTCTTAACACTAAATAATGTTATTGATGCACATGCCATTATATACCTGACCTCCACTTATTACATGCTGCTTGAGAACATGTTGCTGCTATCAACTTGAGTGAATATAATCACTTGAATTTATGCTATGGTGGCATGCTGCAAAGTTCATGGACTGTATATACATATACACAAACAAGAAACAAGGCTTCCTATGATTTGTGTAGTGACGTGCGTGACTTTTTGATATATTGTACTTCACAAATATATTTTTCTTTCCCATATTACTAAGTGCAGATGAAAGAAATGTACACAGATGTGGTGACAGAGATGGTGTGATCAAAGGCATGTTTGCAGTTGTATTTTGAGGCACGCACAGGGTCTACTTTGAGAGACAGGTGCCATATAAATAAATTTATATTGTACTGAGCACAGTGCTTTCACAAATCTAATACATATTGTGAATTTCCATTGCTCAGATTTTATAATTTATATGGCCCATGAGGTCATCTGTGGAGGTAAAAACTCTCCTGTGTTATAAGTAGAGATGAGCGAATCGAAGCATCCGAGGTGGAATTCGATCAGAAGTTTAGGAAAAATTTGATTTGCAACAAATCCAAATTTCCTCGCACTTCATAATAACGAATCATTTTTCTTTTTTACCAAAATGGTGGCTACACGTGTTGTAAAGTGAAGGTAAAAAGCCCAGGAACACAAAAATGCCGTGCAGCCAGCCAATATGCAGATACCTTACTCCTGTGATGTCACAGCCATTTAAAAGCCTCATCTCGCTTCGTCTCCACCATTTATCTGTGAGCTGAGCAGAGAGAGAAACGTGACAAGTGCTAGAGATAGTGTTTGAGAAACCTTTTAATTGTAAAATATTGGATATGGAGAGTGCAGGGTCATTGCAGGGACACTATAGAGAGATTGTAGGGAGAGTTTTTAGACACTGTAAGGAGAGCATTGGGAGACTGCAGGGACAGTGCAAGCTGAGTGTAATCATCCTGTGCATCTTGTTCAACTGCTGCAGAATTCATACTTAATCTGTTCTGTTATACATAGACTTACTGTGCATCAGCCTCATTGTTAACAGGCGGCCTAATATACATGCGTTTATCTAGTCCACCTGTTGCTTTACAAAGAATTAGGGGGTTGTCTATTATACTGAAATATTTCAAGAGCAGATGGCGGTTAGTTGCACGTGATCACACCAGGTCTAAAATTGTGGGTGTTCTTAAAAACTCCGCTGGAACCACTGCCAGCTATGGGGCTTTATTAAAGAAGAACTCCCGCAAAAATTTTTATTCTCTGACCTGTTAGAAAGGTGCATGATATAATCTGTAGTGAATGTCATTTTCTTTCTTAGAGGCTGAAATTGAGAGTTTCCACTCTCTTCTTATTGTAGCTGGGTCATGTGACCAACTCCCTGACCTCCAACTGACCCAGGACAGCAAGCCAGTCACTTCTCTATTCATTCCTATGAGACTGAAAGTCAGGCTCCCATAGGAATGCATAGAAAATTAGACTTCTTGTCCACACATAAGGTGCTGTGTGAGTTGGTGGGTCTAATTCCTAGTCACATGACACAGATACGAAACTTCAGGATGATATAAGTCAAAACTAACTACAGATTACATCATGTACATTTCTAGCAGGACATGGAATAAAACATTTTGCGGGAGTTCTTCTTTAAGACTGGCGTCTAAATGCTGGTCTTAATAAATGTGTCTCTTATGCCTTATTCACACGTCAGTGTTTTGGTCAGTGATTTCCATCAGTGATTGTGAGACAAAACCAGGAGTGGCACCTGCACAGACATAGGGTATTAGGAAAGATCTGCACCTGTTCTGTGTTTAGAGCCAGGTTTTGGCTCAAAATCACTGATGGAAATCACTGAATGAACATTGATGTGTGAATAAGGCCTTAATGTGTTGAATTAATCTGTTCAATCTGTTGCAGGTTGTCACATTGTGTGTCCACATTGATTAATAGATAAGCAATTGTGTTAGTCCCTGATTCACAAATTGGGGTGATACACCTGTTTCATTCTACTGTTTGTGGAGACCACTATTTTCACGGTTACTGCCACTGCTTCTGCTGCTGTCACCGCTCTGTCATGGGGCCACTATTGTCATGGTTACTGCCGCAGCTGCTGTCACCATCCCCACTCTGTCATGGGGCCACTACTGCCGCTGCTGCTGCCACTTTCCCCGCACTGTCATGGGGCCACTACTTGAATCTTGTAACACTGCAAGGTTACATCCACAGGGATAAATTAGACCTGATGCTCTTATTGACCTGTAATACTGACGCACAGTAATTTCATAGCTAACAGAATGGATTAGCTATGAATCTTAGTGCCCTGCACAATGATGAAGTCGACGATAAATTACAACTGCCTGTAATACTGATGACACAGTACCTACAGAATGAATTAACTATTAATGTGGGTGCACTAGAATGTAATGCACACAGCGATACTCTCTACCTGCACTCTCCCTGAACTGTCAATGCAGTTTAGGTTCCAAGCCTTCACACTGAGATTAGGCCACCAAGTAGGATAGCATAGGATTAGGCAGAGTGGTCTGGGTGTACCAGATTTATTGCAATTTATGACAAATTAATTTGGAACTAATTTAATTTCTTAATGAACTTCGCCGAATTGTCCAAATTGAATTTTTACAAAATTTGCTTATCTCTAATTATAGGGTGTGGATGATGATTGCAGAAGAACAGTCAGATAATATTGTTTCATCAGTACAATTAAATGGAGTCTCACCTTCATAATCAGTTTCAAAGTATACATACTACCATGTATGGTAGGTGCCCTGAAACACAACCATACCTTTTTTGAGAAATTCATTCCCCTAATCCTAATAAATCCTTTTTTCTTTTCTTTAATGCAAATAAGATTTTCAGTGCACCATGGGTGGGGCCACTCTGTTTGATGCACCTGATTTTACCTGTGTCATCACTACCTGATCTGAATTCTCAGGGACTGACAATCAAAGGAGAGGAAAGGCAACAAGCAATATTACTGGTGGAGAGATGTGCACCATAAGGAGAAGCCCCGCCTACAGTGCATCAAAAATCTTATTTGCCTAAAAATGAAAAGAACAATTTCTTAGGACTAGAGGACCAGGTTTTCACAAGAAAGGTATGGCAGTGTTTCAAGGGACCTACCTTACTTGACAGTAATCTTAGTTTGAAGCCTATTTTGGAGGTGACAGACCATGTAAGAAGAAGTAAACTTACTGTACCTTCATACAGCCACATTACAGATCTTCGTGGTATGTATGGGCACATACTGTAACTCTGATCTTACATGGAGACAGAAAGAGGTTTTTTTCTCCCAGAAGATAAGAGTTTGTGAGAAGAAATAATGTGACATGCTCTACTGCATGCCATATTACTTCTAGAAGCATTGCTTCTAGGAGAGTAGAGCTGTATATTGGGTGCATATGGTTCTGTAACACGGACTGGAAGGGACTCCATGTGCTCCCAGAGTCCATATGCAGCATTATTCAAAAGCCCTAAAGCTAGACCAAGGTTAGTTCCAGGAATCATCATTTCTTAGTAAGGCTACCTGCACTAATGCAGGTGTCTTGCATAAATTATGCACAAATTTCCATGCGGATTTCTGTCTGTTTCTGCACCAAACCCACACCACATGTGTTATGTAGGGATTTTGGTGTCGATTTTTATGAGCTTTTACAGCAGATCTCATCCTTGTATTGAAAAGGATCCACATAAAAGAACCGCACAAAGAATTGACATGCTGCAGTTTTCTAAAATCCGAACGGCAGCTCAATTTCTGTATGGATTTGTGAAATCTAATACACTTTGCATATACTGTGGCTTTTTCACACAAGAACCCGCGAGGGAAAGCCATGCGTAATTTGCAAAGTTTGCTGCAGCTTTAGTGGACAGGTTTAGCCATAGTTTCACCCACCTACGAGCTATCAGCTCCCTATTTACTACTCCTGTGGTGGAAAGCGAGTGCTAACCCATATCTGCATTTGTTTGCCTTTGCAGCTCTGTATATGGAACATCATCCAGATACTCCAATAGCAATCTGGGAAAAGATGTTTTAGCGGATCCAGATGAAAGCAGAACTGGAAGTTCAGGATGTATGCAAACAAACTGCAGAGGATACTGTGGTAGCACCAAAATGGCACAAACTGAAGAAATAAGGTATGGTTTGAAGCAAGTATATAATTATAGAAGAGAATGTGGAAAAAAGACCATAATCTCAGCAAACCCTTTAAGAAACTTTGCATGAATTTTACATACTAACTAGTTTAAACAGTAGTTTGCAATAGAATTTCTTGGACTTAAATTCAAAATGTAAAAATTAGAGATGAGCGAACGTGCTCGTAACGAGTAGAGATGAGCGAGTAGTATTCGACCGAGCCGGTATTCGATCGAATACTACGCTATTCGTCATACTCGATTTCGATCGAGTATAACGGCGATGACGCACTTAAAATTCGTTTCCCCTCCCACCTTCCCTGGCGCTTTTTTTACACCAATCACTATGCAGGGGGGGTATGACAGGTCCTCGGAGCACGCTGGCATCTCGAGAACGGCGTCTACATGCATTGGCTGGAAAAACCATGTGACCTCGAATCATAAAAACTCAGCTCTTCCTGCTCGTTCGCATATGCTGCATGAACGTAGTCAGGAACAAAGGCCCGAGCAGGGAGAGACAGGCTTTAGCTGTATGAAAGTCAGGCAGGACCCCAAAAGTATATAACAGAAGCTCAGAATATCGCATTTACCACCATATATACCGGCTACCAGCGGACAGGAGAGTGATTGACAGCCCTTATCAGGGCTACTATACTGCACGGTATATAGCTTATTCTAACTATATACACTCTGCACAGAACGGCTGCTTTATTGAGGGATAGCTGCTGGAGTAGGGACAGAGAGAGGCATTAGTGGTGTATTAGCACCTATATACAAAACTATATTTGGCACTACTGTTGTGCGTTCTGTGTGCCAACAAAACCCTGTTATATACCTGGTGTGTATATACACCATTTGACCTTCTGGCAGTATACGGCTGTATACGCCAAGTATTTTTCTAAAAAAAAAAGTATATTTGGCACCACTGTTGTGCGTTCTGTGTGCCAGCAAAACCCTGTTAATATACCTGGTGCGTATAGGCATCTATTGACCTTCTGGCAGTATACGGCTGTATAGCCAAGTGTTCTCCTAAAAAATAAAGTATATTTGGCACCATTGTTGTGCGTTCTGTGTGCCAGCAAAACCCTGTTAATATACCTGGTGCGTATAGGCATCTATTGACCTTCTAGCAGGGGCGTAGCAATAGGGGAAGCAGGGGAAGCAGCTGCTTTGGGGCCCAGACCCACAAGGGGCCCACTCAGGAGGGAGACTAAAAGATTTTATTGTCAGGCCCCCCTCAACAGTATTATACAATGGCATTATATACAGTGACACTATAGAAAGCGGATGGAGCGGCTGTCAGGCCTTGTCTGGGAGAGCTCAATCTTGACTAGCCACAAGAGTGAGGGTTGCATGTGAGTTCGGGTTGCGATGAAGTTTCTGGGGGGGCCCCATTCCCAAATTTGCTGTGGGGCCCAGTTAGTTGTAGTTACGCCACTGCCTTCTAGCAGTATACGGCTGTATAGCCAAGTGTTCTCCTAAAAAATAAAGTATATTTGGCACCACTGTTGTGCGTTCTGTGTGCCAGCAAAACCCTGTTAATATACCTGGTGCGTATAGGCATCTATTGACCTTCTAGCAGTATACGGCTGTATAGCTAAGTGTTCTCCTAAGAAATAAAGTATATTTGGCACCACTGTTGTGCGTTCTGTGTGCCAGCAAAACCCTGTTAATATACCTGGTGCGTATAGGCATCTATTGACCTTCTGGCAGTATACGGCTGTATAGCCAAGTGTTCTCCTAAAAAATAAAGTATATTTGGCACCACTGTTGTGCGTTCTGTGTGCCAGCAAAACCCTGTTAATATACCTGGTGCGTATAGCAGTCTATTGACCTTCTAGCAGTATACGGCTGTATAAGCCAAGTGTTCTCCTAAAAAATAAAGTATATTTCGCACCACTGTTGTGCGTTCTGTGTGCCAGCAAAACCCTGTTAATATACCTGGTGCGTATAGGCATCTATTGACCTTCTATGGCAGTATACGGCTGTGATCGATAGCCAAAGTGTCTCTCCTAAAAATAACAGTATATTTGGCACCGACTGTTTGTGGCGTTCTGTATGTGCCAGCAGAAACCCTGTTAATATACCTGGTGCGTATAGGCATCTATTGACCTTCTGGCAGTATACGGCTGTATAGCCAAGTGTTTCTCCTAAAAAATAAAGTATATTTGGCACCACTGTTGTGCGTTCTGTGTGCCAGCAAAACCCTGTTAATATACCTGGTGCGTATAGGCATCTATTGACCTTCTAGCAGTATACGGCTGTATAGCCAAGTGTTCTCCTAAAAAATAAAGTATATTT
>ONZH01030227.1:0-17598 GCA_900303285.1 Rhinella marina
ACAACGAAGTACAGAGTCAGATCCGGAGCGAAGTCAGTACACAAATGCAGGTCGGATGATCAGGTAGCAGACACTGGAGATACACAGGTGCTGGCAGAAAGAAAGTAGAACTGGCAATGAGAGGCAGTAAGCAGAAGTTTTTACAGACAGGACTCCCACCCCCAGCCGATAGGGGTTGGAAGTCTGTCAATCAAGGACCACACCCGAGAGGACCAGAGCAAACAACATAGCTGACTTAACCCTGCGAGTGCTCAGAGTACAAGGCAAGTAATCAAGGACGCGAGACAAGTAGCAACCTGCCACGTCCCTAGCAATGACTGGCGGAGGCCAGAATGGGGTTTGGAGCGTCTGAACGGTAACAGCGCAGCACAGCGACCTGCCTCATCTGCTGAACCTGACAACATCCCTTCCTGCAGTGCTGATGGGTATCCGAGCAACAGAGGCGACGAGTACCGGTATCATGCCATTCGAGCTGATGACGCGGACATAAAATGCCCCTGTGTCTACCCAATGAGCCTCAAATGTCTGAACCCATAAGAAATGCCATCGCCAGGGACATGCTCCTCCAACAGGTTCAACAGAACCTGAAGGAGATACTGCCACATGCAGCTATACAGTTGAACAAACCGTATCTACAGGGGGAAACACCAATGCCCTCTGTAGGAGACATGGTGATGGTAAAGGTCTTCCGCCGTGCTGGTCCATGGGACGCAAATTGGGAAGGACCTTCCCAAGTCCTGGAGGTAATGGGTGACACTATGCTTAAGGTACAGAGGCCGTTGACATCCAAGAAAAGGTCACTCAGGCGACAGGATACCTTTTGGGTCCACATCGACCAAGCCAAGGCCACCCGTGCTTCCCCAACTCAAAATTAGAGCAAATTGAGTCAGGTGAAGGGGGGAGGTTGGTTGGTTGGTTGGTTGAAGGTGGGTCCCAGGTTCAATATTCACAACACGTACACTATCATTTGACGGATCAGTTGGAAAATAGGGATCACCTGAACAGGGTGCTTCTCCAGTTTGTGACGCTAGTGGCAAGCATGGTGATGGCAGGCACAGTCTCTTCGGGGGATGATCTTGAATCTTCTAATGGTACGACGTCATTTAGGGCTTCAGGTCTCATAAGGGTAGAGTGTTTAAGAGGCAAAATCCTGGAACCATACAGTAACCTCACGTTTACTCCCGGACAGTGGTATCTGTATGGGTTCCAGAGGGAGGGTTTTGCCGACGGTACAACACAACACTACACCCTTGTGGAGAATGTGTCTCCCATACAACATGATTTACACGCCCTCTGCCTCAAGGAATACAGACATTTGCGAGACTCAGAACCAACACCTATCAAGTCTTTAAGATGTCTAGGGACCCCCACCTGCATCCTTACAAGCAGGTGGAAGCCAACAGTACCACAGTGTTGTGTGCGAAAGAAAGGGTTCTGAGTCCTGCAGATGTCACTGGGGCAGAGTACAGCGGATGGTATATCTTCAAAGCTACCTTCCCAAAGAAGGACAGTCAAGGTGGTTTGAGGATGAGGACATACTTTGATAGGCCCATACCTGTAAAAGGCACCCTAAAGGCATATTGCATGCTGAGGGATTCTCTGATGGTCATCACCATGGAATCCAAGTATGTCCAAGGACATTTGTCCACGGACTATCTTCGGACCAGTATAATGATGTTAAGGTTAAACTGCAGCACTTCTGGTCAGGCCTTGTGGAATGATCAGAGTGGTCCGGTAAACTGGAGGGCTTGTACTGAGCAACAGTTTTAAAGGTACGGACAGATGCAAAGGATCCGATGTATACTCTGGTAGAGGGGTCCCCATCCTTACGGTCTTTCATGATCACGATCATAAGAAACAACTGTGTACCGGAGGTGACAGGACACTATTTCGCCACCTTTGCCCACTGGGAACCGGATACACAGATGGTCATGTTGGATACTAATCCCTGGAGGTGGGATTTAGTATGCAATGGGGTGGTCACTAGTGTTGAGCGAGCATGCTCGGCTGAACTCGCTGTTCGGCCGAGCATGCCTACGCTTGGGTCCGCTCGGTGTTCGGCCGAACACCCAGTGTACTCAAGCGCAATGCTCGAGTCCCCTCCCCGCACCAAGACGGATCCGTCATGACCCTAATGCAAGTCAATGGGTACGGATCCGTTTGGTGTCACACAATAGTAAACGGATCCATCCCCATTGACTTGCATTGGGGTCGTGACGGATCCGTTTGGTGTGACACAATAGTAAACGGATCCGTTCTCCATTGACTTTCAATGACGTTCATGACCGTCACCTATCACGTTTTTTTTTTTTCATTGAAGAATTCAAGGTGTAATTTTTTTCATTCACCAGCAGAGGGCGCAATGTAATGAAGAGGCTCCACTGCTGAGGAGAAGAAGCCTGAGGAGGAGGAGGTAAGTGGTTTGTGTTTGTTTGTTTGTTTTTTGTTTGTTTGTTTTCTATTTTTCAGGATCGTGAATGCAGAGGACTACGTCGGACTCAGTGTATTACGTCGGACCAGCTTTTTTATTTTTTAAATAAAATGGTCAAACAGGGTGGGAGACTATTTATTTCAATAAAATATTTTATAAGTGTGTGTTTTTTTACAACATTGCAGTTTTAGTAATCTTGGCTATCTACAGATGGCCCTGATTACTAATACTGGGCTTAGTGCTTGCTGGTATGGCCATCACTAACCCCAACATCTATTACCCCGGCACCCACCGCCACCAGGGGTGTCAGGAAGAGCCGGGTACCCGCAGGACTGGACCTTCTAAATTGAGGGTCCGTTTCTGGGGCAACTGCAGGCTGGTACCATTAGGCTGGGAAGGGCCAATAACCATGTCCCTTTCCACCCTGGTAGTGCCAGGCTGCCGCTGCTGGTTGTATCTGGCTGGAGAAGGAAAAAAAGGGGGGACCCAATGCCATTTTTTTAAAATTATTTAATTATTTTCGAAAAAAATGGCGTGGGGTCCCCCCTTTTTTCCTTCTCCAGCCAGATACAACCAGAAGCAGCAGCCTGGCACTACCAGATGAGCATATACAAGTGGGAATTAACCCCTGCTGTGACCTCTTTCCTGCCCTTCACCGTAACCCAACGTCTCTGTCCACAGGTTAGGCCATCCTCGCCTTTCTCTGTATCTTTGATCTTCGAGTATCAGCTTCTCCCATCGTCATCAGTTTCAGCTTCAGTTTAACCCTTTCCCTGCCAATCTCTGCATCTATCATAACCCTATACCCCATATCCTGCCATCATATATTAACCCTTTGTCTGCCAGTAACTTGGTTTTAACCCTTTTCCCTTAGGGACAGTTAAGTGTAGGCTCGGGAGGGTGCAGCCATTTATGTATATTATTGTGTGAGTGTATGTGTAGCTAGATTGTGGGAGGAGTGGGTTTGTGTAGTGTAGTGAGTTTTTATACTGAGGTTGTGTTATTGTATTATTGTGAAGCTATATGTATAAATATTTATATACATCAATATAAATATATATAGATATAGTCTAAATAATTAGACTGTAGACTGTTAGTATTTTGTAATAAATCTTTTTATTATTTAAATACTGTATACAGTTTCTTTTTGTAGCCGCCACAGTATAAGGTAGCATACCTAGTTCAGGGAACAGACAGCAGTAAGGGAATAAATAGGTGGAGCTAGCAACAGCCGGCCAAGCCCATTTATGCATATTGATTATTAATATCACACAAAATATTAATAATTAATATTCCCTACAACAGATATATATATAAAAAATTAGGCCTAAATTTACTAATATGTCTGTTCTAAAAGGCTGTTTAAATAAGTCTCTCTCAAAGTAAGTCAACCAATAGTTGGTATAGAGTCAGAGAAAAGTGTATGTCCCTGCACCAGATTTACCATCCAGCCTGTGCCCCTGTGATTAATCTGGTGTAGGTCTAGACGGCCTGTCTAAGCTTACGTTATCTACAGGATTAGTAAATCTGGGCTCTAGTGTGCATAAGGTATGGGGATCCAGAATGTCCTTTTATATCACAGAGCTGTTCTAATAAAACAGTTAAAGCAGTGGTGGAAGGATAACCAGGATTTGAGCTGGTTTTTGATCTTCAACTTGGCTTTTGATCTTATCAATCAAGTAATAACTTTTACGCTACTGAGATTAGAAAAAAGAAGAAAAGCATTGCTTCATAGGAAGGACTGTTTAAACATTTCGGTAAGCTTGTCAGAACCTCTCACCTTGAAGGGTTGCGCAGGGAGCTCAATACCTATTGCAGTCTGTAGAGTTAGTGTAGATACTGGCGTTACCAGGCTTCTCCCTCCAGGCATGATGTACAAAGTTGAAGATCAAGAGAAGAAGAGGATGCAGGATAACCAGCGTCGCAGCCAGATAAGTCCAGATGCATTGTATATTTTGAATTTATCTTTATTGAAGTTATTTCTTTACAAGAGACATATTTTGGGCCAAACCTGCCCCTTCATCAGACCAGAGAACACATCCAGCCTCGAAATACATCGCCTGTAAGAAAAAATAACTTCAATAAAGATATGCTCAAATTATACAATTCATCTGGACTTACCTGGCTGCACCACTGATGATCCCTCACCCTCTTATTCTCTTACACTACAGAGATTACTAGAATCAGCATTATTTAAATCAAACTTTAGATATATAATATTAAACATCTTTCTTTCTTGTGTATAGCTAAGTTAGGTAAATCAGTGGCTCAATCAATTCTGCAGGGAGCCATAGTACGAACAATTAGTATACTGTATGTCATATGAAATATCACTTGCACAGGATTGTAAATTATATTGTAAAAAAAATAAGATTAGCAGATCTTGGCACAGAGTAGATCGCCACAGTTGGCATAGAGTTGAGCAGGATATTTGCAATTTGCGATTTCTCCCTGTTTACATATAACATTTTTATTTTTTTGATTGACTTCTTTTTGCCTTATGAAACAAATTTGTATTGTACATGTTGTACAACTGCATGTACTTAAAAATTATGTATAGCCTCTATATTCAATAAAATGTGTCTGTGTACTGTTGTATTTTTTACTTTCCCATTTCTCTGTCCAACTCACTGAGGTGGACCCACATGCTCAGTTCCATTATTCAGCTGCCTTCTGAGCTGTGATATGGAGAGGGATACAGCAGAAAGAACTGCATTGTGACATTCCTAAATTTTTCCTTGTAGAAAAGTATTAATAAATGGGAAACTGGGTGTTACTACTTGAGCCATGTCCCTACACAGTCTGACACTGTCCCATCAGTGCTTACAGTGTCACATTGCGAAGGGACAATTGGAATATATCAATGGATATTGGTCAATAAAATTCTAGGGTGAATAACGGGCGAACAACACAACAAGTAAACAAGTAAAGACATGAACCAGAATTGTTATTTCATGGGCAATAGAAATATTTTCTAATACAGACAGGAGAGCTGAATAGTCCTATTTAAGAAAATGAATTTATAGTATATATGTAGTTATAAACACCTATAAATACAGTTCAGCGAAGCTGTCTGTAGTGTGGATAAACACTAAAGATTGCCTATAAAATATATGAACCACACACAAATATATAGAAAACAATACTTTATTAATTAAAACACATGACAAATTGTATCTGAGGTAGAAGACATGGCGTAAAAAGAGGACTAAATGAGTACGTCACCGACCGGGGTACACAGTATAGTAAAAATACTGGATGGTGAGGTCAAATGAAGGGTTGCAGCAAACCTAACATCAAGGATGAAAGGTAAACGAATGTGAAAAAAAGGGGTAGAAACTACCCTAAAACTATACAGCATAAACACATTCATCTAGAAAATGACGTTTCGCCTCACGGGCTTCTTCATTCCCCGTGAGGAAGCCCGTGAGGCGAAATGTCGTTGGGACGAGGCCGTCACCGCGCTGGGTTACCAGTCTACCGCATCGTTTTCCTTTTGAGGTCTGGGTTATTTACTTTCTTGTTTTCTAGATGAAAGTGTTTATGCTGTATAGTTTTAGGGTAGTTTCTACCCCTTTTTTTCACATTCGTTTACCTTTCATCCTTGATGTTAGGTTTGCTGCAACCCTTCATTTGACCTCACCATTTCTATATATTTGTGTGTGGTTCATATATTTTATAGGTGATCTATATATGTAGTTAATTACAATCGCTTAAAGGGAGTCTTTCACCTGATCTGAGCATTATAGACTGCTCAGATCAGGCTCTAGACCCCCTTACACACATTAGCACAGTACCTTTGTCTAAATTGTCTCATGTCGTATAATGCAGAAAAACACTTTTAATCCACATGTCAATCAAGCACCGCAAGTGCCCGGAAGCGCGACAGAGCAGAAAGGAGCCCAAGCCTCGGCCTATTAGTAATGCAAACGCCGCCCTCTTACATTATCCTGTCGGCTCATTATTCTAATACTTGTCTCCGCCTCCTGTAACTAAATCCCACGCTTGTGCGGTTTACCCAGTCTCCGGCGCATGCGCGCCTCGCTGCCTACTGTGGGCAGAGGCGCAGTGTAACCTATTGTGCATGCGCCAGTCCCCGCTCCTCAGCCTGGCAGTTACAGGAGGCGGAGAGAACTATTAGAATAATGGGCCGACAGGATGATGTAAGAGGGCGCGTTTGCATTACTAATAGGTCGAGGCTTGGGCTCCTTCCTGCTCTATCGCGCTTCCGAACACTTGCGGTGCTTGATTGACATGTGGATTAAAAGTGTTTTTCTGCATTATACGGCATGGGACAATTTAGACAAAGGTACTGTGCTAACGTGTGTAAGGGGGTCTAGAGCCTGATCTGAGCGGTCTATAACGCTCAGATCAGGTGAAAGACTCCCTTTAATATCGGTTTAAGAATCATTATTGCAACGTTTTTCTGAGGCTCTTTCTCTTGCGCTCAAGCAAGCACTGATCTGCCATGGCCTTTATTAAAGCTTGTGCCTCTTGACATTACAAAGGTATTTTGGCTCTACGGTATCTTACTACAGTGTTAATAATACCATTTGTGGTTTTACTTGCATGAATTATTTGGTACAATGGCTGTTATAACATACTCTAATGTATTCCACAAATGTGCTAAATTGTGACTCATATGCAAATATAATATTCCAGATGAATGCCCTAATTCATACTTACTGAAAACCTAATGCAAATTGGTCATAAAAAGGAATTGAAAATGTTGTGCAATGTTACACAAGTTTTTTTTTATTTAAATCAAACGTTTCTGACAAATACTTTAATTAAAACTTCTAATTTAAATACCAGAACACAATCTTTTGCAAATACAGTCATGTAATTCTGTCCATACGTCAGTGGTTTAGTTACAGGGGGTGTTGTAGCTGAAGGCCCTCTTTGAGGACAGTTGGCTGGATATAGTGTGCAACCAAAATGGAGGCCCCATCCCCCAAATGTACAGTGCTGTTGGTCAACACTTCCTACAAACCCGAGGTGCACATAAACTTTTGTGTTACAGCAATGACTGTGTACATTTATCTCATTTTATAGTAAATGCTAACCAACATTGTTTTTGTTGCATTGTACATAGGAGGCTGCAGCTGCCGCCATTTTGTGACTGATCTGTCTATGGCTGTTTTTATTGGAACAAAATATAGCTGGATCCAACTTTTGGATTTTTTAGTGCTAGGCCCAAAGAACAGTGAGTCATCTTGGTGTAGGGTCTCATCTATAAGAAGTCACCTTGTCAGGGTAGATGGGCTCTAGAGATGAGCGAGCATGCTCGTCCGAGCTTGGTGCTCGTTCGAGTATTATGGTACTCGTAAGTGCTCGCTGCTCGGACGAGTATCTCGCCATGCTCGAGGAAAAGGCATCTCCCGCATTTTGAATTTTTGGCGCCTATAAACTCAGCCAATCACAAGCCAGGAGACTCTGCGGTACACCCAGCATCACGTGGGGCCCTTACATGTCGATAGCAGGGGTTGGCTGGCCTGATCAGGTGACCCTGGAATATACTAGTGACTGCCAGCGGTGCTCGGCTCAGATGCTGTCTGGATGTCGTTAGGGATAGAGCTGCTGCGTTTCAGGGAGAATGTTAGGGCCTGCATTTAGTTCTTTGTTAGGCAGGAGTGATCTCACAAGAACCCAACAGCCCTTCTAAGGGCTACAAGTAGAGATGAGCGAGCGTGCTCGTTCGAGTATTACGGTACTCGTAAGTGCTCGCTGCTCGGAGGAATATCTCGCCATGCTCGAGGAAATGGCAAAGAATAAAAATAATAATGATAATAATATCAATGTATAGTGCAGCTTTTGAACAGCCACTGTGTGTAACTAGGGTTTTTGTGATAATCTTTTTATTAGAAATGTTTAATGTTAGAGTAACTAGGGTTTTAAGGGGAATTTGTCACTAAATTTGTTTTCTGTCAGTTAAAGCCAGATAGCGATATATCCTTTTTTTAAGTATTGTGGAGGGTGTCAGTGACTGTGTTATGGACAACTGTCATGTCAGCCGTCTTCCCCATGATAGTATATTCTACTGAATCAGAGTCTAGGACTATTTAAAGTCTTGCGGAAACCTTTGCAGGTGTTTTGTGTTGATTAGCTGATTAGAGTGTGACAGCATGAGTCTACAATATTGAACCTTTTCACAATATTCTAATTTTCTGAGATACTGACTTTTTGATTTTATTAGCTATAAGCCATAATCATCAACATTAAAAGAAATAAACACTTGAAAGAGATCACTCTGTGTATACTGAATCTATAGAATATATGAGTTTCACTTTTTGAATTGAATCACTGAAATAAATTAACTTTTCAATGATTTTCTAATTGAGATGTATATATACGTATATATATATACAAAAAGAAGTGATGGCAGCACAGTTGTGAGTATGGAGGTGCACGCCTAAGATCCGACAAAGATCATATTAATAAAGCAAAAAAAGGCAGCACTCTCAAAAGTAAAAACAAATATGCTGAAGTTTATTCACCCATGTGGGACACGCGACCTTTCGGCTCAACACTAGAGCCTTTCTCAAGCAACAAATGGACAAGTGAAAACAATGGAGTATAATACATACAATACAGTTGTGTAGCATAATCAATCAATAAAAATAAATCATCAATCATTAAATATAAATGCATAAAAAGTGAAAACAAATCCAGTGATAGATACACATGATAAGCAAAATTACTGTGAGGAAATCAATTTCAATTACATGATTCATAAATACATACATGAATTCGAACAGTGAAGGTATATCAAATCTTAAGTATCAATAAATAACAGGTGCATGTGATGTAATGGTTACTAGCCTTGTCCACGTGTTGTGGGGGAGAAGGATTCCATCGGGGTATATCGATAATACAGACACTAGCTGTGGCGTCCCTATTGTCATATTGCGCATGACTACACTCATGAGCAGAGACCAAAGGCAATCAGACGTTCCTGTGGGCACTGCGTATGTCTGACATGCGCATTAGAGTATCAGAGATCACGGGCGCCATTTTGGAAACTGGCATAAGCCCACAGACAACAGAACAAACTTTTGAGCAACTTCTGGTTGCTCAATAAATAGCAAAATCACTACCAGCGGGTAAAAATAAGGAAAATAAAAGAAGAAAGAATAAAAATAATAATGATAATAATATCAATGTATAGTGTGCCAGCCAAAGCTCATAGGTAAGGCTTGTAACAGGCTCTTGCTGCATTGCCACAGGGTTCTCCTGCCACATATTAGGACATCAAATTGGTGGGAGCTCTGTACAGCCCAACACTCACATGATGGGACTGGACACGCTCTGTACCAAAAACATCAGTGGACAGATCTACTAGCCAGCAGTCCAGTACACCGAAGGATGGTGCATACCACCACAATTTATCCAAAGTGTATAACCATATTTCTGAGCAGACTGTGCTGAAGACGTAGAGCACGTCAAACATAAAGTTTATTAAAGAAATGAAATACAAATAAAAATATACGCCAGCCGGAGCGATTCGTACAAACATATACTAGATCATCCGTTGAATGTGAGTCATGCGCAGCACAACCACCAAAAATGAAAAAAAAGGGACACTGTTGAACCCGATGCATTCAAAACCGTCCTCACCACAGCACGTTAGGACCCTATATAGAAAAACGAAAGAAGAATAAGTATAACTGTAAATCAATGTCATAATTCATTCATTATGACTATTAAACCACTTAACGCAGGATGAGTGCAACAGGACTACCAATAGGACATTGCAGGGCAAATGTTTATAATAATACACCCAACTTGTAGTCAGCATTTAGACCATGTGGAGACAAGGTCAACAATCTATGTATCCACTGTAATTCTTTGTAAAGGAGAGCTTTCTATCACCCCCACGTCTGAAGTGGGGGACATAGTCAATTATACTGAACCATAACTGGTGTTCTGTGTGCTTAAATTCAATAAAATGCCTAGAGACATGTAGATCTAGTCTCTTCTTTCTTATTGTATACCTATGGTAATTGAGTCTCGTTTTTAAATCAAGGGTAGTCTCACCCACATACCACAGATTGCAAGGACATGATAATAAATATATCACAAAATCAGAGTTGCATGTTAGGAAATGTCTAATATAAAATGTTTCACCAGTATTGGGATGTGAAAATTGATCGCCCTTTATCATCAGACGACAATTTACACAAGTAAGACAAGGGTAACACCCCATTTTTCGTGGAGCTAATAACCTCTGCTTGAGAGAACTAGTTGGGGGCATATTTGAATGGACCAGGTGATCGCCAATACTTTTTGATCTCCTATAGAAAATAATAGGGGGGTCCTAAACTCAGGGATATCATCATGACATCTCTGTAGCATAGACCAATGTCTCTGAATAATGTTACTAATATCCCTGGACTGTCCAGAGAAGGTAGAAATGAAAAAAAGACGATGTTTCTCTTTAGAGATATTTGGACGGGGTTGTAAAGTGCTGGTTCTATCCATGACCTGTACCCGTTGCCGCTGTGGACAAATTACAGAAAGTGGATAACCTCTCTCAAGGGCAGGTGGAAGAGACACAGTGTCCGACACTATACGTTTCACACATAAAAATTGACTATGTGGTAGGTACTTGATCATGTTGCGAGGGTGTCTACTGTTATAGTGTAACAACGAGTTCCTGTCTGTGGACTTGACATATAACTCGGTTTTGAGGGATCTACCATCGTAAACCACCATGGTGTCAAGGAACTGCACATTGGTGGTTGAATGAACCAGAGTAAATTTAACATCATCATCAATGTGATTTAAGTACTCATTAAACTGCAGTAGATCTTCCAAAGTTCCATGCCACAGGAGGAAGATGTCATCGATGTACCTCCACCACCTCGCCAATGCATACAATTTAGCATACAAATTCATACGCATTAGCGTACAATGCGTAGCATTAGCATACAAATTTGTACGCATTAGCGTACAATGCGTAACATTAGCATACAAATTTGTACGCATTAGCGTACAATGCGTAACATTAGCATTGCTAATGCTACACATTGTGCGTTAATGCGTACGAATTCAGTTAATTAGCGTACTTTAACGAGTGAAACAGGAGAATTTGCGATTCTGACCTTTTCCTATGAACCCGACACCCTCCCCTCATCCGAGAAGGGGGTGCCTGGTCTTCTCCCATTGACTTACATTGTGCTCGGGTGCTCTGTAGAGCACTCGAGCATCACCAAGTGTTCTACCAGAGCACCCGAGCACCGAGCACTTTGGTGCTCGATCAACACTAGTCAGATCCACATCCTGTAGTTTGAGAAGAAAATCAGAAGTGTCCTGAATGTAAGAATGGCACTCTATTGCATACTTGCGCAATATTTTATCCAGGAAGATAGCGATGTGGGAAAAGATGGAGTCTGTGCCCGAGACTATTGGCCGCCCTGGCGGATCCACAAGAGTTTTGTGAATCTTGGGCAGGACGTATATAACTGGAGTGATTGGATGCTCAATAGTCAAGAATTTTTCCAAATTGCCATCTATTATCCCACCTACTACTGCATCATGAGAAACTGGAATATATACAGAAGAGTCAGAAAGTTGTCTATTGATCTCAGTTACATATTTTACAGTGTCCATAACTACTGTGGCACCGCCTTTGTCAGCGGGTTTCACAGTGATGCTCCTGTCCAGACGAAGCTGAACAAGAGCCTCATGTTCCTCCCGGGACAAATTTGGATACACAAAAGAAGACATATCAGTATTAAGTTTCAAAGAGGCAATATCTCTTTTGACAGCAGAGATAAAAGCCTCAACAGCAGGTGAATTTATATCTGGTACAAAATTGCTTTTGTTATTCAATTGTAACTGACCCAAAAAGAGTTAACTTAAGCGACTAACAGAAATGGAGGGACGATCCTTAAACCACATGGGATGCTCTAGTAGTATAGCAAGGGATGCTCTAGTAGTATAGCAAGCCTATCCACTCCTTGCTTATATAACAAAGCTAAAGCAAATGGGAGAGGGAGCAGGAGAGATCACTTTAAATAGTTTCCTTGACACTCCATAATTGGTTTGTTGTGGTGTCACATATTATATATGATATGTAGCTTCAGCAAATATCTATTCATATTTATCAGTGCATTTATTTAATCAATATTGTCTGAAATTCCAAACGACTTGATGATGATATGATAATATTAAAATCTAGCCGCATTAAAGGAAACCAGCTCAAAGTGTAATGCCTGGAAATAACAAGTGAATTGCTGCTTGCCACTTGGATAGATGTGTGCTGTGGACCTTCAACAATAGACTTGTAAGGAAAGTGTGAGGTCTGCTTTTCACGCAATCACTTCCATTAGTTCTTTTCAGTCTATGCTGACCTGCTATTAGTGATTTTAATTTAATTTCTCTATCACCGGTGTCATGGGTTACTCCTTTCATCACTTAGAAGATTTAATTTGCTTGGTAAACTCTATCACTCAGCAGCAGAATATTTGTCACTGAATGCTTGTCTATGCCTTTTCAGGAACCCAATTTTGCACGTTATTTATCACAGTCATCTCCAAGGCTAACGGTTCAAGCTAACCATTGAATGATAATATGCTATTAAAGTACATCTAATTTGACAATAACTAAATGGGTGTTTTTTTTCTCCATCATTTTAAGTATATGGACAACCTGTCAATGAAAACATTCATCTGGGGAGGCAATATGAAATGAGAGCACTCAGTATATTCAATGTGACTATTATATGTCATGTATGTCATTTATGTACATACATATGTTTTCATGGATACTATGTACAAAATATGTATGATTAACATAGATTAAAATTCAACCAGCATATGCTACTGTCATATGGAGAGAGTTCCAACAACTAACTCATATGTAAATTTATAATGCCATTTACCTCATAAATAAGTAAAAATTAAATGGTAGGAGATGTTCATATTAGCTACACAATATAAGATGCACTGACCCACAAGACACACCTCGGTTTTAGAGGAGGACAATAAGAAAAAAATATTTTTCATTAGACCTCAGATCAGATCAGCAATCAGACCTCAGCTCATACCCCAATGTGAATGACACCCAATCAGACCTCAGATAAGAGTCCAATATAATTAAGACCCCCATTCAGACCTCAGATGAGACCCCCATACCTCAGATCAGACCCCATGCTTAAGATCAGTCCCCTGCCTTATATCAGCCTCCAGCCTCATATGAGTCCCTAGCTATAAATCAGCCCCCAGTCTCATTGCAGCAGCCCCCAGCCTGAGATCACAAAATAAAAATCCACTTACCTCTCCTGCTCTGGACTCCGCCGCTCCTTACTGCCAGCGCTTTGTCCTCTTCTTCCTGCCGACAGCAGAGGACCAGGAAGCGGTGAGTACAGAGCCTTCACTGCTTCCCGGTCTTCCGGTACTAATGAGTGCTTCCATAATGGAAGCCCTCACTAGTTTTCACCCTAAAAGATGCAGTGACATTTTCCCCCACTTTGGGTGAAAAATGCGTCTTATGGGTCAAAAAATACAGTACTAACTCTCCAAACAAGTCAGCAAATAAACAATTCTGCAATGTGCTATCTCAACATATCTCACCCATATTGTTATAAGTATGCACACTCACCAAATAGAACAGGATATCCAAAACAGGACAATTCCACTAGATACCTTGAGGCACACAAACAAACTTCATAGCAATTGTATGACTTGACCTCTATAAAACCAAATCAAAATCACATGGTATAAAACATAAATACCTAGGCCCTGATTTATCAAGGCCGGCATGTGCCATGTTGGCCTTGATGAGGCCTGCGCTGTTGGAAAAGGCCTTGTCATAAATTTTTTCCCTCCTACGGAATTATGTGTGCCGTGATGAAATCTAAGGCAGTTTGAAGCTGCTATAGATTTCAGTCGTTATTTACTCCAATTTATGACATGAATGATGAATTAGCCAGGGCCCATGGTCCCGTTCTCGCAATGCCCTCATTCCGTCCTTGCCATATCCCTGTTCATAGTCTTGGCAAGGATAAAATAAAATGTAGATTGTGACTAGAAAATTTGTAAATGCATTGAAAAGTCGCAAATCCAGTGGAACTAGTGGTAAGGGGTAACATGATCCTCTACTATCATCATTTTTACTAAGCGAAATTTATGTCTAAATAAGAACAATTTTTGAGGTAAACGGCACTCTAGTTCTGCTTATATACTCTCCAGATGATATTAACATATGCTGTTTAATCCTTGTTTCTAATATATGTTTAATCTATAGTATCCATAGAAACATATATATGACCCTGGGAATCTGCTCATGCTCAATAATTACTCTGCATGGAGCATACATGAGTGAGATTTTGTATTGTTAAAGGCTGAAACGTTGTAAGAATGTTTTAATGAAGATACTAATAAATGTATCATTTTATTCAAGTTCCAGTACCTTGGATTTTTTTATTTTTATTATTTCAGTATTTACAGCTATTCCATGCAGAATCTGTGTAGACAGTACCTTAAATGACACTTTGCTAAATTTACATTGGATACATCTTGCAATTTTTTTTTGTTTTGCGAAGAAATTTGAGCTTTGCAGCTTCCAGATGAGTTATTCGTCTTGTGATCTCAATCACACCTACCAAGTAACATAACTGTTCTTCAGTGTTGCTCTGACAAGGTTTCTCTACACTTGAATAATAATAGTCCTTGTTCTTTTTGAGGAAGGTACTCAAACATAATTGAAAAAAAATGTTTTGAATGTTCTGAAAAGTACAGAGTCTTAACAATAAAAATGTATCTCAAACATTGCTATTAACACGTCACATTGGCATCATTAGCTTTTATATCAGCAGCATCTATAGAGGTGGAAAATTCTGTTTAACATTCTTCTGTTGTTTTTTTTAAACAATTATGAACCTAAGCTTCTCATATTAAAGTTTTGCTGGCACCATATGACCTGAAAATGGGAATATATTTATAATATCAATAAAAATTACTACTATACTTACTGATACAAGAGCTTTTGATTATAGTGTAGGGATTGGCAAGGTAAAAATCATTGACATTAGGAGTAGAGATGAGCGAGTAGTGAAATATTCGAAAGTTCGAAATTCGATTCGAATAGACCGCGAAATTCGACTATTCGACCGAATATCGAATCCCATTAAAGTCTATGGGAAAAAAATGCTCGCCACTTGGAAATCTCAATTCGACCACTTGGAGGTCACCAAGTCCACCCTGAAACCTCAGAAAAGGATGCCAACACTGCTGGAATGCAACTGGGACAGCAGGGGAAGCATGTCTGGGTGCATATAACGCGCCCAAGTCGCACTATTACGCCACTATCACAGCCTCTCAACAATACACTCCAAAGACAATGTAACCTCTCTGTAAAGTGAGACCATACAAGGAAACCTTCTTTCCTCTACATTGCCATGGACCCCAAGCCAAACTAGACAAAAAGAAGATGAAATTCTGCACCCCTTAAAATCACGTTGCCTATGACAACCACAGATGGCATAGGCAAGGGGGAAAGCAATCAAGCCATCACTATTTTTCCCTCTGTGCCATCCCTGCCTTGCCCAGGCACATGTCCCAAAACATCATCCACGCCCGAGTAACACGGTTACTGCAAAAGGCCATTTGACCACCAACACTTTGGTTTGAGGCCGGGGATGCTACATCTCCCTGACAGCACACTGGGTGAATGTTGTGGAGGCGGGGACGGGCAAACCTGCTACCCCCACCCAAGTTTGGGGCCTTGGTTCTGTCTGGATTTCCGCAACCCTTACAGACAGCTCGGCAAACCCCTCCTTCTCCTTCTAGATTCTCCTTTTAAATCTGTCCACCACCCAGTCAAGTCCACAAAGTCCAGTCTCGTCGATAGCCTGCAGAAACTGCAGGGACCTCACTCTGACCCTCCTTCCTCCCACCCTGCCCAATGTTATCAACCCAGTGTTCCCACCCATGCAAGAATCGCAGGAGCTATCTGAGGATTTTGTTTGTTCTGATGCCCAAATGCTGGAGCAAGCTCCATCTCTAGCTGATGGTGGTGTGGAACGGGCACTAAAGTGTAAAATGATTAGGGACGATGATGAGACACAGTTGCCAGCAAGGGAGGCTGTTGGAGCAAAGTGAGGCAGTGTAAGAGGAGGTGGTTGAGTATGACGAAGTCAGTGACCCGACCTGGCCCAGTGTCATGTCTAGCAGGTAAAGCAGTGGGGATGTTGAGGGATGCGTAGGACCGCAAAAGGCAGGAAGAGGCCGTGGGCTGGCCAGAGGCTCATGGAGAAGGCAGGTTAGAGCCCGCAGGGCCGCATCTCTTCCCTATAACGGGCCCCCACACAAAGCTCTCCCATCGAGGGCTCTTAGGTCCTTGTTGTGAAAATATTTTAATGAGTGCGCAAAGTTAGCTTGAGGTGAGCCCTCGAAAAAATTATAATGGTGGCCCAAGAGGTGAGACCTCTTAAAAATTGTATTAAGGCCCAAGAGGTGAGCCATAATAAAAATTGTTTGTAGGCCCAAGAGGTGAGACGTCTTAAAAATTGTGTGGAGGCTAAAGAGGTGAGACCTCTTAAAAATTATGTGGAGCCAAGAGGTGAGACCTCGATAAAATTATGTGGAGCCCAAGAGGTGAGACCTCTTAAAATTATGTGGAGGCCCAAGAGGTGAGACTCTTAAAAATTATGTGGAGGCCCAAGAGGTGAAGACCTCTAAAAATTATGTGGAGGCCCAAGAGGTGAGACCTCTTAAAAATTTGTGGAGGCCCAAGAGGTGAGACCTCTTAAAAATTAATGTGGAGGCCAAGGGTGAGACCTCTTAAAAATTTGTGGAGGCCCAAGAGGTGAGACGCTCTTAAAAAATTATGTGGAGGCCCAAGAGGTGAGACCTCTTAAAAATTATGTGGAGGCCCAAGAGGTGAGACCTCTTAAAAATTATGTGAGGCCCAAGAGGTGAGACCTCTTAAAAATTATGTGGAGGCCCAAGAGGTGAGACCTCTTAAAAATTAATGTGGAGGCCCAAGAGGTGAGACTCTTAAAATTATGTGGAGGCCCCAAGAGGTGAGACCTCGATAAAATTATGTGGAGGCCCAAGAGGTGAGACCTCTTAAAAATTATGTGGAGGCCCAAAGAGGTGAGACGCTCTTAAAAATTATGTGGAGGCCCAAGAGGTGAGACCTCTTAAAAATTATGTGGAGGC
>ONZH01030228.1:0-49393 GCA_900303285.1 Rhinella marina
AAAAAAGTCATGCCACACTTGATCGAGCTTATAATTGACAATTGTACCGGTTGATGCTAAATTTTTAAGTTGGGGTCCTGCGTCGTCATTCTAACTACATCCGGCTGTTGTCACCACCACACACGCTAGCCTAGGGGGCACTCCTCTGGCTCTTCCAGCTCAACCTCCTTCCCCCCAGCCTGCCCCCCCACCTACAGGCACTCTCTCCAAACAATTTACGTCTTTTTCCTATCTTTCTCTCTCTCCAAACTATTTTTCCGGATAGCTGCCATATACGATATTAAACTGAGTAGTATACATAGAACACATACCACACTTGATCTATACCAGGGGTGCACAACCTGCGGCCCGGGGGCCACATGCGGCCCTTGATACCATTCTGTGAGGCCCCATCCATCTGGTAACAGACATGTATGTCCATGTTTTGTGGCTGCTCACATGCATTTTTCATGTATTTCTCCCATTAGATGGGACTCCTGGAACTGTAACTAGACATTAATGGTATACACTGTGTGTTCAATCTGCCATAAATACAGTATTTCAGTTGGTAATACCCCTTTAAATTTTATTTTCGGCCCTTGACGTTGGTTCAGTCGGACAATGTGGCCCCCACCCAGAAAACGTTGTGCACCCCTGATCTATACTGAACGTCACTTTTAAAAATATGTCATTTTCCTCTCTTTCTCTCATTTGTCTGGGTTGCAATTAAGCAGACCACGTCTGCCTAATCTAATAGTTTCCGTGTAATTGCTCCATACTGCACATCTTTTTCCTCTCTTTCTCTCTCTCCAAACTATTTTTCCGGATAGGTGCCGTATACGGTATTAAACTCAGAAGAATACATACCGTACCGGTTGATGCTAGAGTTTTTCCAAATCCATCCGGCTGTTGTCACCACCACACACGCTAGCCCAGGGGACACTCCTCTGGCTCTTCCAGCTCAACCTCCTTCCCCCCAGCCTGCCCCCCACCTACAGGCCCTCTCTCCAAACAATTTACCCGGATAGGGGACGTATTAGATATTGTACTGATGTTTTTTTTTGTTCTTCTTTTAATTGCCTCCTGACCTGTGATAGGCAGAGCATGGACACGTCCCCTTAGCTGCAGTAGGAAAGACACTTCCCTGACCAGAGCAAGCTCTTTTTCCTTTTCCGTGGTCGAAAAATCCATGAAATATATGGTCCCAAGATAGGGGACGTATAGGATTTTAAACTGAGAAGAATCGATACCACACATGCCCCACTAGGAGAATTTGGGGTAATGGTGGGATTAGGCAGCCTCAGAGGCATCCATGCATGCTGCCCCTGCTGTTTCCTGTCAATTTCCGTGGTGTTTCCATCATTTTCTGAGGTTTCCAGGTTTTCACCCAGCCTTCCCTAGGCAGGGCCTTGGTCCCCTGCAAAAATGCTCGAGTCTCCCATTGACTTCAATGGGGTTCGTTATTCGATACGAGCACCCGAGCATCGGGAAAAGTTCGACTCGAATAACGAGCACCCGAGCATTTTAGTGCTCGCTCATCTCTAATCAATACATATTATTTATCATGTCACCCAACCAGATTACAGCAGTTATAACAATTCTGATGAGACTTGCTCAGAATAAATAACACCATCCATGGACTTGTTGTCACATAAGGGCAATAATCATATTATGTAATAAATATATAATTGGAGATCAATGTATAACCCTAATCTAAAATATACATACCCTGTGACTTGAAATATAAAATAAAAAAAAATAAAGCCCCAAGTTTAAGCACCTCAATTCTAATTCAGATATCCTACTTGTGGAAGTCAGCAGAAGAAAAAGCATTATTAAGCAATTTAACATTAACCCCTTCGCGACCAGCGCCGTATATGTACGGCGCTGGGGCGATGCGGGCACATGGCGCCCGCTCGCGGGTGCGGCGGGCGTCATGGCCGGCAAGTCTCTGCTGTTTCTAACAGCAGAGACTTGCCGCTACCTACTACATCGGCGGCGTCTTCCGGGTTGACTAGATGCCGTGATCACACGTGATCACGGCATCTAGTTGCGTCTAAACCCGGAAGCGTTCGCTTCCGGGTGGTGTACAGACACCCCGTGTGACCAATCGGGGTGTCTGTACACCATATGAAAACTGTAATCCTCGCTGGTGAGGATTACAGTTTTCAAACTGCAATTCTTATTCTGGCCACTAGATGGCAGGCCAGGATAAGAAATGAGCAATTGATGGTTTTCTGAGCCTATAAAACCCAGAATTGCTCATAAAGAAAAAAAAAAAAAGCCACAATTTATAAGCCCATATTTGAGCTTTCTAATAGTAAAAAAAAAATTTAAAAAAAATGTTAAAAATATATAAAAAATAAAAAAGATGTAAAAGTTCAAATCACCCCCCTTTCCGTATAAGTAAAAAATAAATACCTAAATAACAATAAATATAGACATCATGGGTATCACCGTGACCGAAAACGCCCGTACTTTTAAAATATAAAAAAAAAATTCCAATACGGCGAATTGTGTGGCGGAAAAAGCGTCCAAATGGCGATTTGCCGTTTTTTGTCGCTTTTTTTTTTCTAAAAAAAATTAAATAAAAAGTGATCAAAAAGTCATAAACACCCCAGAATGGTATCAATAAAAACTTCAGATCGTCCCGCAAAAAATGAGCCCCCATACAGCTCTGTACACATAAATACCAAAAAGTTATAGGGGTCAAGATTTGACAAGGAAAAAAAAAAAAAAAAAAAGGGCAACTTTCTAATTAGTTTATCACTATGAAAACGCAGGAAAAACTATACATATTAGGTATTGCCGGATTCGTACTGACCAGTAGAATGAAAGTAACGGATCAGTTTTAATGCACATCGAACGCTGTAAATAAGAAACCCGTAGAACTGTAGCGGAATAGCGTTTTCTTTGCAATTTCACCCGGTTTGGAATTTTTTTCCCGCTTCCCACTACACCGTATGCAATATTAAATGGTGGCGTTGGAAAGTACAACTTGTCCCGCAAAAAACAAGCCCTCATACAGCTATGTGAACAGAAAAATAAAAGAGTTATGGCTGTTTGAAGGCAGGGAGCGCAAAACAAAAATGCAGAACCGAAAAAAGCTCCGGTCGCGAAGGGGTTAATCATTACCTTATCCAGGATATCCTCATCTCTGAAGTCTTTTTGGACAATTGTCCTTATTTAGCTAGAACTTTATCATTAGGACAAGTGTGAATGTCCCTTAATTCACCAGAGCTTCTGTAATTTAATTTGGTAACAAGCTATAGTAATTTAATGGTGAGTGGATAACTTCAATAGGTTATGCCCCCTCCTCCAGTAGCACTGCAGCAATATACAGTAAGGACATATGTTCATTAATATGCACTCCAGAAGCATATTATTATCAGATATTCAGCATTATCTATGCCCATAAAAATGAATTAAGCTTAATTATCCTTAAAGCATAATTAGTTTGATGTAATTAGTCACTCATGCAGTGGTTGTTATAGTCTGTTACTTGTTCTGAATTGAAGAAAAGTAAAGGAGGTTTTCTATTCATAACAGTCTACAATGCAGGGCATCCCTCCCTCCAAAAAAACAGTTTTTTGTATTATTTGAGTTGTGGTTATATTAATATTTCATCTTCATGTAAACAGTAAAAATAAAGCTGATGTACCTGAACAAAAAAAAAAAAACACACAGGGGACTGGTTCACACAAAGCTTTTTAATGGTGTTTTTATGCTCTTTTGTGATTTTGGCGGTGTCTTTTGCGCCTGTGATTTTTGGTGCTATTTGTGACAAAAACACAATCTCCAGATACTAGCTGAAAGCCTTTATGAAATATGAAACAGGACACACAAGTCCTTTATTGGCACTGCTGTTTTTGTGACTTTTTTTTGGGTCTCTGCTCTGGCAGTATGTTGAGGCTTTTGGCTTCTTTTCTGGTGTTTTGACATCTCCTCTAAAGGGGGAAAAAGGTGTTTAGGAAAAAAAAACAATAGCACATGCAGCATGGAAAAAGACATGCATGGTTTCTATGGCATTTTTTTAGTGCCTGAAAAATACCAGCCGAACGTTTCGGATTATGCTGGTTTGTTTAGTGCAGATTTTCATGCAGAAAAACCTCAGGGTAATACAGAACCAGCAAAGTAAATAAGATTTGCCAAATCTCCCGTGCAGTTGTGCTCATAGTGTATTTTCTATGTGTGGAAATAAACCTGCCGTGCAAACTTTAAAATCCATGGCAGGTCAATTCTTTGTGTGATTATAAAATATATAGAATGGTTTCCCCATAAACTTCAATCGGATCTGTTAAAAACAGAAAATCGGTACCAAAACTGATTTAAAAAAACACACCAAAAACGCTTCCTTTCTTTATGTCACTCCTGCTTTTGGCTTCAAAAACTGCATGCAGAAGCCTGACCGTGTGGCCCTACCCGACATGCTGCAGATTTGCTCACATATCTCCCTTTGACATGCTGCAAATTTAATATTCACACGAAAGGTCAATTTATGAACAGATTTTATTATGGAGTTATATTAATCAACTTTACTTCTACTGCCATTGAATTGTCGATCATACTAATAATAATGTCAAAGTCCCATTAGGGTATTTTTCCTGCAGCATTTTGCTGAAGTTTAGGAAAAACTGCAACATTACCACATGGGAACAAACCCTTAAAGGGGTTGGCCACCCTAAGTATCAAAAATCCAAAGTTCCCCGGACAATAGCCAACACCATGAAGTATTTCAGGTGACATGTACTGGCTGTATGTCATTTATCTAACCTGTTCACCATGACACACTTCCCTGGAGGAGCTCCCTCAGACAGGCTGTGTGGGAGGAGCAGCTGCAAAGTGAAATGTAAAAATGTAAATACCCCAGCGTGCATTGCAGCAAGTGTGTTCAGAGGAGCAGTCACATGACCTCCCCACCCACCTGTGTTCCCATAGAGACAAGAGCCCCTTAGATAATATCAATAACTCAGTTATCAGTAAATAACTGCTGTACAGACATAGCAATAGAAAGAACGCCCAGTCCCAACAGTAAAAGGGGGGGGGGGGGGTTTACCCATTTCATAAATTTGCTGTGGGGCCTAGTCATCTCTAGTTGTGCCACTGGATGTAAGCCATGAACAGAATGAGGGGGAGATTTATAATTTCCCTTGTTCCTAAAAAGTGGCGTTAAAAAGTTTTAAACTATGTGTTTGCAAATTTTTTGCGCTTTTTTTTTAAGGGTGTGACAATGGCAGAGAGAGGGAGTGACCAGTCACCCCAACAAATTTATGTTCATTTTCACTAGTTTTTTGACTCAAATGAAGTCAGAAATCAATGGCAGCTCTGAGCTGTCATAGATTTCTGTTTAGGTGCACAAACTGCCGGTGGAGGGGGGGGATATGAGGGGAGTCAGACCTTTCTTACACAAGAACTCTGATGAATAAATTTGTACAAATCGATCTGCTCACATAGAAATGAGCCTCCTGTCTATCATCACACGACCTGCTCCCAGCTGACAGCCCATCAATCATCTATGAATATATGACTACCCTTCATCTGGGAAAAAAGGGAAAATGAGTGTAGTCACATATCTCTCTCTCTCTCTCTCTCTCTCTCTCTCTCTATATATATATATATATATATATATATATATAAATTGTACAGGGGGTCACACATTACTATATATAATGTACAGGGGGTCACATGTCACTATATATAATGTACAGGGGGTCACACATCACTATATATAACGTACAGGGGGTCACACATCACTATATATAATGTACAGGGGGTCACACATCACTATATATAATGTACAGGGGGTCACACGTCACTATATATAAGGTACAGGGGGTCACGTGTCACTATATATAATTTACAGGGGGTCACATGTCACTATATATAATGTACAGTATAATGTACATCTGTATATACTGTACAGTATAAAGCGGGTTACTTCACAGAGGTTCACTGATCTCTATATGCAATGATGGGCGTCACACTTCGGCATATACAGTGTATGGTGGTGGTGGTGGGTCAACTATTACTGTATACAGTATACAGGGGGTCAGATATCACTATATACAGTATACAGTGGTGGGGGTCACATATCACTGTATGGGGCATCATATATCACTATATACAGTGAGCAGGAAGGAGAGGGCACATATTTACAGATGAGACCAGTGACTGCTGCTGATATCACTGACCTCAGCCATACTGACAGCTCAGAAGGGGTTAAAGCTCCTGACCTGTTGGTCTGGCTGGAATAAACATGTCAGTGATAAGATCACATTGCAGAGTGGCCATAGACAGGACAGACACTATGATTGCTCACACTTTGTTGTCCACCGCACCTTCCTGGCTCTGCTACATCACTGCAGTCAGAGAGGTCCATCACAGCTTCTCCTCAGTCTCTCTTTCTCCTGCAAAGTTTCTTTATTTCACCTTCTAACAAGTTTCTCTGCTAAGCCCATGTAAGCCCTGTATAGCCAGGACGGCAGTCACAGCAGAAGGAAAGCAACTCTGACACAAGCAGGGTGCCTCTAGGACCCAGAGAGCAGCAGACTCCTTCAGCCATGGACTAGAGCATGTGCAGGCATGGACGAGACAGGCAGCTGTAAATGCAGGACAGAGGTGGCGTGGCTTCCAATAGCAAGGAAACCAGGCAGCTCTGCTTAAGAAGATATATTAGGAAGTTTAATGTCTCCCTACTTTCTATGTAGTTTTAATAAGTGCTAACAAAGTGGCCAACCCCTTTAAGGCCGCTTTCAGATGAACGAGTGTCACGCTCCGGACTCTTAGAGTTCTGAAATGTATTGGGTAACATAGCATCATAAATCAATATAATGCTATGCGACCCTGGCAGTGCTAGAAGTTCAGGACGGTTGCTGCACTGTGAGTCCGGAGCGTGACACTCACTGACCTGAAAGCGGCCATAGAGTACAGTCACGCAATCAGGTTTCCTGATTCAGTTTTGGAAGTCAAAACCAGGAGTTAATTAAAAAAAGAGAAGTCGTATCTATTCTTTTATGTTTTCTCTTTTTTTTTTTTTGATCCAGTCCTGATTTTGGCTTCTAAAACTGCACCAGGAAACCTGACCATGTGTTGTACTCTTAGGGCTGTTACACATAAACATGATTGTTCAGTCAGTTTAGTTCAGGGGAGTGCCTTAAAAGGCTGCGCAAATTAAAAATTCGATGACTGGTATGCCAGGAGAAAACCTTCACTTTCCAGAAAAAGTAAAGCCAAAAGCTAAACATCATGGTGGTGGAAATATTGAAAAAGTAAAGCCAAAAGCTAAACATCATGGTGGTGGAAATATTGAAGCTGCTTTAATGTATAAGTGGCTGGGTATCCCTCAGTCATAGTATCCAAAATTAATACCATTATATCCAACAAGGAACAGTTGATAAAAAGAAAAAATGCAGGATGTTCAATGGCCAAGTGAAAGCCCTAATCAAATCCAAGCGAGATACTGTCCAGAGATTTGAAACAGGCTGTGGAGTGGGAAACCTTTTACTCTAATTAGTTTATGTTCACACGTAGCAGATATGCTGTGGATATCCATCTGGCTTTGCAGTTGAAAAATCCACAGTGTTTTAGGCTACTTTCACATCTGTGTTTTTGTTGGATCCATCAGGGATCGGCAAAAACGCTTCTGTCATGATAATATCTGTTATGAATGGATCTGGTTGTATTATCTCTATAATAGCCAAGATGGATCCGGCACTAAAACCATTGTAAGTCAATGGCCACTGGATCCGTTGTCTTTCGTGTCCAAGAAAATGCATCTGGCACCATTGACTTACATTGTGTTTCATGCCAGATCCGTCTTGCTCCGCATCCCATGACGCACTCAAAGACGCTGCTTGCAGCATTTTTCTGTCAGGCATGGGAACACAACCAAATGAAAGGGAATGCATTCTGGTGCATTCCGTTGCGTTCAGTTTTGTCCCAATTGACAATGAATGGGGTCAAAACGAAAGTGTTTTCCTCTGGTATTGAGATCCTATGACGGACTTCAATACCAGAAAGGAAAAACACTGATGTGGACGTAGCCTTACAGTAGCAGCAAAGTGGATGAGATTTTAATTCTGCAACATATTAATTCTTTCTGTGGGTATTTCAGCCCATTCAATGGAGAGGGTTGAAATCTGCATTGGATCTGCGGCAAAATTCTCATCACATGTAATACAAGCAAATTTTAACATGGATTCACCATGGAATTTGAAGAGAAATCCATTATGGACAGTGGCGTACCGCCCATATAGGCAGACCACGCCACTGCTATGGGGCCCGCGGCACAGGGGGGCCCGGAGCGCACGGGAGGCCCAGCCCCCTACTCTGCATCATTAAGATGCGTCCCATCCCAGCGCTCCAGGCCTCTCCTGGTGCGCTTACCGCTGCAACTTTTAGGCCCCCCTAACGTACTGAGAGCGCTCCCAGCTGGCCCCGCCTCCTCCCTCATGCTGCGCTGCTGGTCCTGGACAGGGAAGGACCTGTGCAGCGCAGCAAGAGGGGAAAGAAGAAGACCAAGGCCCAGCCCCCTCCAGAGTGGCGTCAGGACAAGGGACAAGTAACAGTAAGTATTTATGTGTTTCATGTATGTATGTGTGTGTGTATGTGTGTGTGTGTATGTATGTGTGTGGGTTTATGTATGTGTATGTGTGTGGGTATATGCATACACTGTACATACTGTATATTGTACAGCGTGGCGCAGGGGTTATACTGTCCGGCATGGTGTAACCGCCATGCATTTGTTGTACAGTATATATTATAATCCCTGTACCATGCTATACAATGTACAGTATAATCCATACACCATACTGTATAATAAACAGTATAATCCATACACTATGCTGTATAATACACAGTATAATCCGTACACCATGTTGTATAGTATACAGTATAATCCGTACACCATGCTGTATAATATACAGTATAATCCGTACACCATGCTGTATAGTATACAGTATAATCCGTACACCATGCCGTATAATATACAGTATAATCCATCCTTGTGGCTGCCCCCATTCAGTTAATGTCTCCTTAATTTAAAAAAATTAATAAATAAATCAGTAGCTCATGTATACATTTCTTTATTGGCAAATGGGGGCGTGGCATGGGAGGAGCCAGGGTAGCATGTGGGATGGGCCGTGGTAGTGGGCGGGGTTAAGGGCCCCATTCAGATTCTTGCTATGGGGCCCAATGATTTCTATGTACGCCCCTGATTATGGATTTGTTCTAATACAGGTGGATGCACCCTAAATATCATAGAGTTATAAGAAACATCCAAGGTTTTTCTCCCAAAGGGGACAATGATGGGTATTTAAGGTGTTTACTGTGTTACATAATCCACTGAAGAAAATGGTATATCTGAGGGGCTGGCCAATTTACAATGGCATTTCTCAAAATGTCATAAACAGTTATGTAAGCTCCATACAAGCATACAGTATATGACTATTGTACGGTCCTCCAGCGGTCACAGTGAAGACCCTATATTGTCCTCCCTGGTATTAGTGGAGTAAACATACTAACCGGACATCCGAAGTGTCTGTGGGCTGCAAGACAGCAGTAGACACATGTCTTGTTCATGGGATCACTTCCTTGGAATGATGCTGAGTACTAGTACTCCTGTGCAGACACTGAATGACAAATTGGCTGTCTGTACTGTATCTGTGCATGCGCCAGATGCATCTGCTTGCTGTTCAGCACCTGCGCAGAAGTACTGGTACATAGAACAACCCATTAATGTGTTCACATGCTGCTATCTTGCAGGCCACGGACACTGAGGAAGCCTGGTGAGTATACATCGATATCAATAAATTTCCCCTAACGTGAATCAGTTCCCCTCTTTACCTGGTTGGTGTATGCAATGAAATGACTGCAGGTTTTATAAGGATAGCAATATTTGCTTTATTTCAAAACCCTTATGAATACAAAATGTGTTATGCGTCTCAAAAATCTAATTGAAATGTCACTGAAAAAAATGCTTATCCATCTCAAATTGCCTGTTTTACAAGTGGTAATAATCAAATTGAAACTTCCACACCGCGCTTTGCAAACAAAGTAATTAATACATGCAAGTAGCATTTTAATCAGGTTTTTATTATGTTGTAATTCACTTTTAGGGTTTCCGTGTTATGAGCTAAACAAATCAGTTTTATAGGGGAGCAATCACACTTTTCTACTATTAAAGAATAATCAAAGTGACTCAAAAATTCATCTTTAAAGTGGAATTTGAATTTTGGAGCTATTTTAACACCGGTTTCTCATTGATTGTTTCGAAGGGAAATTATAAAATTTACCAATAACCAAAAATAGTGTATTTTTACAGCTGATGTTTGGGGCAATTGTGAAAAAGAGTCATTCCCACTAACACCACTTAGAAACTGCCCTGTGTATAAGTTCTGCTGATCACAAGCAAACACTCTCTCATTAGGGAGACCACCTAGTATGCATGAGGAGTATTTTAGGTCAGCCAACTCTGCTTAGCACTTGTGGGAAACATATATGCAAATTAGCATATCTTACTTCACCTGGCATTAGAGAGGCTTAGTGTTCTTTTTTTTTGGAAGGAAAGCTAATAAGCATTGAATTTTTGGGAATGATATTCAGATTAACTTTCCTTCAAAAAAGAAAAGAACACTAAGCCCATCTGATACCAACAGAATTAGGATTTGCTAATTAGTAATGCATAGCAACATTGGCTGGACCACAATACTCCACTTGCATACTAGATTGTCTCCCTAATGAGAAACCGCACCCCTAAAACCACCACAAAGGCCTCTCAGCTACCCAGGGCATTTTTCTCTTAAAACACTCTATTTTCTTTTCCTTTTGGAAAGAGAACTGACTTAAATGTCCCTTTTCCAGTGGAGTATTACCTCTCTCTCAGATTAATATTTTTTTTTCTAGTTTTTTAAAGCAAAAATATGAGTCCTAGGAGACCTTACAGTTTTATATACCAATTTTCAGAGCAATTGGGGCATATTAGATGTGGGTATAATTGACCTGTACTACAATTGCTTTTTTTTTTTTTTTAATTTGGCAACTGGAGATGAAATTGAATAAATTTGTTTATCTCTAAGGGACTTTGAAACCACATTCACTCTTTTCCATCCACTGTTAAACAAAGTTGTAATTCTCTTTTTTGTGCCAATCAGGATCAAAAAATATTGTTATTTACCACAAGCCAGCTTGTGGCTGAAGCAGATTCTTTGATCAAATCAATTAGTTAAGGCTGCAGAAAGCAACAAAGTTCAGAATGGGTCTGACACAGCGATCAGCCACAGGTCCTGCTCCCAACAGTCCTGGAAAATATCATTTTATTCAGGCAAACCGGCTGCCATGAATAACTAAAGGACATCATGTAACTCAAGGACAGCTCAAGTCGACCAGAGCAGGAACTGGAGTTATAGAATGACTCTCCATTATGGCTCATGGAGAGGATCCTGACCGGAGAGCCTATGCAAAGGGGTTGCATTAATGGGACAACTCCATTAACATGGCCAAATATCATATCTTGATTACATGGACAATGGTAATGTGCAATGAAAATCATGTTCAGTGCTACTACCAAACTATCCATGGTTCTGCTAAACAGAACTTATATTGACTTAAGTGTTATGTGACTTAAGTTAACAGAGTTGTCCTACCTGGACATTTAATAGCATATTGATAGGTCCGATAGGTGAGGGCTCCACCTCTGGGACCTGCTTCTATTTGAAGAACAAGACCATGCTTTGAGTGGTCCAGTGCTCGCATATTTCCAGAAGTTCCATAGAAATTAATGGAGAAAACTGTTTCTCGAAATTGGAGCTGCTCCCAGACGTGTGACTCAAACCTATCAGACAGTTATGGCAAATCCTTTCACTATGCCATAAATGTCCAGATGAGACAACCTCTTTAAGATATTAAAATGCAATGATATTACAGCTGTCCTTAACCAACCTTAGGAAGTATTATGTACTTTATATTCACATTAAAGTGCTGAGTCTACCAATCATTTCTAAATCATTACTTCTTTGCATTTTTATACAGTTAATGAAGTTGCAAATAAGTAGGACAGTGAAAATCTTAATTTAGCTTTGCATCTATTTTTTTCCTGGTATTTGTCTGGAAATGATGTTTTAGAATGACAATGTGTCATGTGATGAGCCTCCTTTGTGACAAGTTTATTTCTCAGTACAGTGAACGCTGGGCTTGAAATGTTTGCACCTGGTCAGGGTCTGCAAGTAGTGAAATGATCTTTAACTATGCTTCCTGTATAATCACCAGAACAAAGCTTATAAAATGGGATCCAAAGCTATGAGAATGATGAGGCCATAGGTATTTAAATCATTGCATTTTGTCTTTAATTGCAGTCTTGATGAGCCACTCTTTTCCATGGTGATTTTAACTTGTGCTGGTATTTTTGCAAAAAGACATTTAAAGGGGTTGTCTCACTTCAGTGCTATTGTGTTCTGCCTTTGTTTCAAATGTGGCCATTCTCATCCGCGTATTTATTTATCATATGTATCATGCAGAATGTTTTTATCTTTTTTTATGTGATTTTTTTCAGTGTGTAATGTGATTGAAGAGTGAATTTAGCCAGCAAAGGAGACAATATGAACAATCTCAATACATTAGTAAGTGCCTTGTATTAACTTTGTCTACATGACACATGCCATTTGCTGAAGCGAGACAACTTTAACCTCTTGGCAGGGCCGGCGTTAGGGGGGGGGGGGGGGGCAAACAGGGCAATTGCCCAGGGCCCCCTTTCCAGAAGGGGCCCCTGCTGTTTATAGTTACGTAGGTTTATGGTGGGAGGCTTTTTTTCTTCCTCCACATGCTCCCTGACTGCCTCTCTCCTCTGTAAACACCTGCAGTTGCTGTCCTCAGCACAGTATCCCCTCCCCAGACCTCCTTGACAGCAGAGCATTAGAATCATTCCACAGACCGGCATCGGGATGTTCTGTATGGATGGAGCTAACATAGCCCCGCCCCCTATCCTTTGCCTGCACTTGCTCATGGTTGGAGGCCTAAACATCAGACTGGGATGCCTGGACCCTATGCTGCATCTGACCCCCAGGCTCTGACCTCAGCTGCTGTATGCAGTGGTCTCCCAGGACCCTCTTATCAAAGCCCCTGGTAAGTCCATCCAGTAAGTGTCTGTGGATGAGGGGGATGCAGGGCTGCTGGGGGGTCCCACATTGTAGCAGCCCTGCACTGCCCTCAAGTACTGATGGCCACTGACCTGTGAGTTCCCACTGTCAGCTCCCTGGTTCCCCTGTGCTCCCTCTGTGAGCTCCCTTTGCCATCTGTGCCTGCTGTGTGTGTTCCCTGTGTGCGCTCCCTGCACCCGCTGTGTGTGTGCGCCCTCTGTGCGTGCCCCCTGTGCCCTCTGTGTGCACCCCCTCTGCCCTCTGTCTGCGCCCCCTGTGCCTGTGCCCTCTGTATGCGCTCCCTGTGCCCTCTGTGTGAGCTACCTGTGCCCTCTGTGTGAGCTCCGTGTCCCCTCCGTGTGTGCTCCCTGTGCCCTCCGTGTGCGCTCCCTGTGCCCTCCGTGTGTGCTCCCTGTGCCCTCCGTGTGCGCTCCCTGTGCGCTCCGTGTGCACTCCCTGTGCCCTCCGTGTGAGCTCCCTGTGCCCTCCGTGTGAGCTCCCTGTGCCCTCCGTGTGAGCTCCCTGTGCCCTCCGTGTGAGCTCCCTGTGCCCTCCGTGTGAGCTCCCTGTGCCCTCCGTGTGAGCTCCCTGTGCCCTCCGTGTGAGCTCCCTGTGCCCTCCGTGTGAGCTCCCTGTCCCCTGTGTGTGCTCCCTGTGTGTGCTCCCTGTGCCCTCCGTGCGCGCTCCCTGTGCCCTCCGTGCGCGCTCGCTGTGCCCTCCGTGCGCGCTCCTTGTGCCCTCTATGTGTTCACCCTGTGCGCTCCGTGTGCACTCCCTGTGCCCTTTGTGCGCTCCCTGTGCCCTCTGTGCGCGCTCCCTGTGCCCTCTGTGCGCGCTCCCTGTGTCCCTGTGTGCACTCCCTGTGCCCTCTATGTGCGCGTTCCCTGTGCCCTCTGTGCGTGTTCCCTGTGCCCTCCGTGTGCGCTCCCTGTGTGCACTCCCTGTGCCCTCTGTGCGTGTTCCCTGTGCCCTCTGTACACCCCCTGTGTGCGCTCCCTGTGCCTTCTGTGCGTGTTCCCTGTGCCCACTGTGTGCACTCCCTGTGCGCGCTCCCTGTGCCCTCTGTGCGCGCTCCCTGTGCCCTCTGTGCGCGCTCCCTGTGCCCTCTGTGTGCGCTCCCTGTGCCCTCTGTGTGCGCTCCCTGTGTGTACTCCTTGTGCATCCACTGTGAGAGCTGTTTGTGCTTCCTGTGCCCTCTGTGTGTGCCATGTGTGAGCTGTGTGTGCTATCTGTGTTCCCTCTATGTGAGCTCCCTGTGTCTTGTGGGTTCTGTGTGACTCCAGTATGAGTTAGATCTGCAGCACTTTTAGGACACCACCAAACGGCATGCTTGTGTGGTGCTTGTGACGTGGCTGTGGCTGTCTGGGCCATATAGGGCTTTGTTTAGGTGGTCTGCATTGCTATTGGGGGAAGGGCAGTGTTGGTGTATAGATTAAGAATCTGAGGCCCAAATTAGCAGTGTCTTTTTTTTCAGTACTGGGGGGGAGCAGACCAGGGCTGCTAATAAAGGTATCTGTAAAGCTATGTCACACATCCACAGATCCTCCATAACAGTGTGTCATCCACAGATCCCCCATAACAGTGTCATCCATAGATCCCCTATAACAGTGTCATCCATAGATCCCTCATAACAGTGTCATCCACAGATCCCCCATAACAGTGTGTCATCCACAGAGCCGCCATAAAAGTGTGTCATCCACAGATCCTGCATAACAGTGTCATCCACAGATCCCCCATAACAGTGTCACCCACAGATCCCCCATAACAGTGTCATCCACAGATCCTCCATAACAGTGTCATCTGCAGATCCCCCATAACAGTGTCATCCACAGATCCCCCATAACAGTGTCATCCACAGATCCCCCATAACAGTGTCATCCACAGATCCCCCAGAACAGTGTCATCTACAGATCCCCCATAACAGTGTCATCCACAGATCCGCCATAACAGTGTCATCCACAGATCCTCCATAACAGTGTGTCATCCACAGATCCGCCATAAAAGTGTGTCATCCACAGATCCCCCATAACAGTGTGTCATCCACAGAGCCCCCATAACAATGTGTCATCCACAGATTCCCCATAACAGTGTCATCCACAGATCCTCCATAAATGTGTGTCATCCACAGATCCCCCATAACAGTGTCATCCACAGATCCCCCATAACAGTGTCATCCACAGATCCCCCATAACAGTGTCATCCACAGATCCCCCAGAACAGTGTCATCTACAGATCCCCCATAACAGTGTCATCCACAGATCCCCATAACAGTGTGTCATCCACAGATCCCCATAACAGTGTCATCCGCAGCATTATCTCCATTTACTGTTATGGAATTACCAGTGATCAGCGTAATGGAGGATGACCATACATGCACACTGTGCTCTCCCTTCACTTCAGGGGATGGATGGGACACCCCCTATTTTTTCTGCTTATGGTTTTATAAACTGCACCATGGAAAAAAAGAAGTGCCCTGTCCATTTTTCATGCGGGTTCTATGTCCAGAATTCCCTTTAAAAATGGTCATTAATGAAAACCCACGCCACAACTGTATCAAAAAGTGTGTTATAAAATGCATCAGAAAAAAAACACATCCAAAAAACCTGGATTTTTTAAGCACAGAAAAGGATCAGCATCTTAGGCCCCTTTCAGATGAGCGAGTGTCGGGCACCCGGCTTGAACTCCCAGCACTGCCGGGGTCGCATAGCATTGTATTGATTTATGATGCTATGTAACCCTTGGAGGTCTGCAATGTATCCAGTGCTATTCTATACATTCCAGAACTGTAAGGGTTACATAGCATTATAAATCAATATAATGCCTTGCGACCCGGCCAATGCTGGAAGTTCAGGCTAGGTGTCTCGCTATGAGTCCAGAGCGTGACACTCGCTCGTCTGAAAGGGGCCTTATAGTGGAAAGGCTAAAGAGAGATGTGGCAGTCTACAATCAGCTGCTGTGGTTGCAACCGCTGTCCGTGCCTACAAAGTGCTGTCAGACTGCTGGTCCAATATTTCAGGATTTGGGGCCCCACTTTCAATTTTGCCCAGGGCCACACTTTGTCTAAAACCGGCCCTGCCTCTTGGGGACACAGGATGAGAATACTTGTACTAAACAGCGGATCCTTGGTGCATTAGGATGAGCATTCTCATCCTGCAGTTAACCCCTTTCCCACACACGCCATCTCGATCAGCTGCAGAGGCCTGCGATCAACTCTGACCGAAGTGTATAGGAGGTTCACAGAGGAAGGGGGCTCCCTCTCTCACCCTATCTGGACCATATGTTGCAATTACAGGGTCTCTATGATTGCCATGGCAGCCCCAAACCTTGCAAAGGCCTTGGGGTCCCAACAGCTATAGAGGCCTATAAGGCCGATCACCCAGGCTGGGTCTCATAGGCGAACAGTCAGTCAGTCAGTGCAGTACAATACAGCATGTAATGCATTGAAACAGGCATCAGACTCTGAAATGTTGAAGTCCCATAATGAGACATAAATAAAAAGTACAAAAAAAATAATACAGCAAAAGTGGTTTTATCAACAATAAAAAATGAAAAGCTTTAGGCCCCTTTCACACGGGCGAGATTTCCGCGCGGGTGCAATGCGTGATGCAAGCGCATTGCACCCGCACTGAATCCTGACCCATTCATTTCAATGGGGCTTTACACATGAGCGATGTTTTTCACGCATCAGTTCGCCGTTGCGTGAAAATCGCAGCATGTTCTATATTCTGCGTTTTTCACGCAGCCCTGGCCCCATTGAAGTGAATGGGGCTGCGTGAATAACGCATTGCATCCCCACGCAAGTGCAGATGCAATGTGTGATTCACTGATGGTTGCTAAGAGATGCTGTTTGTAAACATTCAGTTTTTATCACACGTGTGAAAAACGCATCAAAACGCTTCGCACCCGCACGGAAAAAACTGAACAAACGTACTGTACGCAATCGCAGTCAAAACTGACTGCGATTGCGTGCGGATTGGTGCGGATGCGTGCGGATTTTCCGGAACGCATCCAGACTGAATCCGTGACGCCCGTGTGAAAGAGGCCTTAAGTAAAAAAAAGTGCCCTTTCCCATAATCAAGCCATGTACAATAAAAAAAAGAAATTAAAAAACAGACATACTGTATTAGGTTTTGCAGGGTCTGCAATGACATCTCTATAAAAATATCACATCAGAAAAAAAAATTAAATAAAAACTTTGCCAAAATAGTTATTTGTTGGTCACATTGCCTTACAAAACGTGTAATAGCGAGTGATCAAAAAGTAACATGTACCCCAAAATGGTAGCAATGAAAGCATCAACTCATCCCACAAAAAAGAGCCCCACACACAAAATGATCTGCATAAAAATGTAAGAAATACAGGTCTTATAAAGTGGCAACACAAAAACAGGATTTTTAAAAATGCTTTTATTGTGTAATATTGCAAAAAAAGACATATTGGGTATTGCTGTGTCTGTAACAACCGTCTCAATAAAAAAAAGCACATAATCTACCCCGTCATGTGAACACTGTAAAAAATATAACAGGTGTCCAAAAAAGAACAATAGCGAGTGATAAAAAAGTACATCATTTTCTACTAAATACAGCAACACTCCATATTTGCTAGTAAATTCCTGTATGAAAGATCAGCCCCTCCCATGTTGGTATTGTAGTCCAGGATGTAGTCTGGATTGGGGGTAGTGGTAGTAATACCTCATATAAGGTATTTAACTACAAACATGTTTTCATTGTAGAGAGCCCTGCATTTCTGAATGGATACAGAAACATAGGAAGTCCTCTCTTATTTTAGAGTACCATGCCACAAGCTACAGTACCTCTCTAACTTGCCGCCACACACACTTGACACCATCTGAACCAAAATTTTATCTTGGTTTATCTTTTTGTCTTCAGCAAACTGCTTGCGGCCTTTTTGGTGCATCATCTTTAGAAGAGGCTTTCTTCTGGGACAACAGCCATGCAGACCAATTTGATGCAGTGTGTGTCATATGGTCTGAGCACTGACAGGCTGATCCACCTGCCCCTTTAACCTCTGAAGCAATGCTTGCAGCACTTATACATCTATATTTAAAAGACAACCTCTGGATACAACGCTGAGCACATCCACTCAACTTCTTTGGTCGATCATGGCAAGGCCTGTTCCGAATGGAGCCTGCAGCTCAGCTTCAGGGTGTTGGCAATCTTCTTATAGGCTAGGCTCTCTTTATCTAGAACAACAATTCTTTTTTTCAGATCCTCAGAGAGTTTTTGTCATGAGGAACCATGTTGAACTTCCAGTGACCAGTATGAGAGAGTGTGAGAGTGATAACACCAAATTTAACACACCTGCTCCCCATTTACTCCTGAGACCTTGTAACTAGGGTTGAGCGAACCCGGACACGAACCCAGACTTTTCCACTGAAGTTCGGGTTCTGTGTTTAGGTGATTTTATTATTTTCCAGCAATAATAGGATCTTCAAAAGGACCTGCAGTGACATAATCGCAGGTCCTTTGGTAGGTCCTGCAGAAAGAAGAGGATACCTGCTGCGTGATCAAGTGGATGAGGTGAGGTTTTTTAAATTATTATTTTTAACCCCTCAATAGCCATTTTATTTAGCATTCTGTCTTAAGAATGCTACTATTTTCTGTTATAACCATATTATAACGGAAAATAATAAAGTGAAGTTCAGGTCCCCGGGTTCAGGTCAAGTTCGGGTCCTGGACCCAAACTTTGACCTGAAGTTCGGTCAAACCCGGCGAACCCGAACTTCCACAGGTTCGCTAATCCCTACTTGTAATGCTAATGATTCACATGACACCGGGGAGGGAAAATGGCGAATTGGGCACAATTTGGCCATTGTCACTTGTACTCACTTTTGTTGCCAGCGGATTAGACATGGCTGTGTGTTTTGAGGGCACACCGAATTGCCCAAATGTTTAAAAGCTGTACAATTGTAATATCTTCAGTGTTTTCCAATGAAAAGATATAATAAAATATTTCCAAAAATGTGAGGGGTGTACTCACTTTTGTGATACTGTAGGTATTGCCCCTTGGGCTTTTTATGGTTATTTGCATACCAATATAAAGATGGGTTTCAGGGACAATGAAGAACTAAAAAGGAACACAAAAGTATGTCTGAGATAGGGAGTATGTCAGCTAGAGGGCACCAGGAACAGTTTAAAACGTGTATTGGTGGTGACAGACTCCTTTTAAGGGGATACATACATAACGTTTGGTCTGTTCCTTAAAGAGGGGGCTGCTGTTCTTTCTGATCTATTAAAAAGAAATTGCATTTTGTGAATGTAGACATATGTATTGTTATATATCAGTGAGAGAAGAAAATGATAGCTATTTCAATCAATCTTCTCATCTACAGTGACAGGTCACATTTCTGTGAAATCCCATTACTATGTGTGTTGAACTTTCCATCTGTTGTAAAATTAACATGAAAATGAATGTTAATTAAATGTGACATAGAACATTTAGAGATGTGTTGCTGCAATTCCCAATCCATACATTAATTACATGTTGTGAAGTTATATTACATAAGATCAGATCACACTTGCCCACTCTTGGAAAAAAAAAGTTGGAAAAAGGGTAATCTCCTGGGTGCCACAGGGTATCTGACTGGTCTGAGGTTTGTAAAAAGGTAGTCTGACTGTTTGGAGTCTATAGAAAGATCTGATCTAAGATCTATCTTCTTAGAGGAGGTTGGCCTCCTGTTTCTTTTTATTTAGGGAGTCTGAGGTTATTACTGTATATATACTCAACATTGAAATTGCAACACAAGAAGGAAAAGAGGATGATGGAAATTACAGGATCAATATACATTAATGATATACAAATGATACAAAATAGAAACAAAATATTTAAAACATCTCAATTTATTCAGCACCGCATATAAGCGCCACAAGCAGAAATACACATACTTACACATCTTGACCTCAATAAGGTTATTAATAGTTATTTGAGGAATGTTCTGCCTTGGTCAATGTACTTTGGCATACAAATCATCAAGATCCGCACCTGCTAGCTCCCTTTGGAATTTTTGACCAATGACCTCCTAGATGGATGACAATTTTGGAGACACTGCAGGCCATGATAGTACAGTATGTTTTGGCCACGCAGGCTGCTTACAGTAGCACGAACAACCTGCTGCCTGGCATTGTCCTGTTGAAAAACTGCTCCTGGAACACTATGGAGAATTGGTCACTACTAGCTCCATGACCAAATCAATGTAACTCCAAGCTGTTAGTGTACCTGAAATAAGGAGGGGTCCCTGGTACCATACATTATGCCACCCTACACCATAATCCTGGGAGTAGGACTGATGTGGCATGTCGAGGAATAGGAGGCATTGCACAATCATCCCACAAGACTCAATCTGATTTTTTTTTGAGGTTTCATGTGGGTAAAAAACTTTGCTTTCAGTTTGCCTTTTATGCCCATCCCACATACTATAGATTAGAGCTAGATGCTTGAAAATTTGATCATCTGCAGATCCTAGAGACAGCTGCTAGTTCCTCAATTTCCATAACCTTTCAGATTGAAATTTTTAGTGTTGCAATTTGAACGTTGAGGAGTGTATTTAGGAGTGTTTCAGGGAATCTGGCCTCGGGCTCTATTAGTTTAGGAAGTCTGGGAGAATCTGTACTTATTTATAGGACTGTATTTTTTTTTTTAAAGAGGTTGTGCTATAAACTACTTCAATCTACGGTTATTTGTATTAATTCCTCTAGCCTCCATTCTTCCTTGGATTGTTTTTTGTTTTTTATTTCAAATTTACCTCTTTTGCAATTTTCTCTTGCTTGAATCCTACTTTCTTATTTTTGTTGTGTCTGCTGTGCCATCATGCTTTAGGGGAGTGAGAGGTGTCCTACCATCAGCAGGATATGTTGCACTAACCAGGCCCATTGTTCTTACCAGTGACGCTTGTGCCTCCTACATTACAAGGCTCCAATGCAGGACATAACCTGCAGCAACTGAATATCAAAAAAGATTCGCCTCAGAGTGACATTGTAGGCTAATAATGTTACGTAAATGGAGTTATAGGAGAAACATGTTGAAAAACAGTTCTATGGGGTTCTATTGAGTAGGAAGGGACCAGACAGTGCAGGAACAGCCCCCAATAAGTGGGCCACCTCTTTATGGGCGATTCTACGCTTTTAGGCAGGGTCATTTTTGCGCTAATTGGAAAGTGACTACCTACTCTGCTTCACGAATTGTGTAAAGTTTATGCAGTTGAAATACATCAAGAATACTGATGAAGGAATGAGACAAGCTGGATGGACTGTGGCAAACTTTGAAGCCATCCTATCGTTGCCTCTAGAATATACAGTAACTGTGAGTGATCTCAATGTGGTGGAATCATCTAACCGTTAGTTGTTAAATCAATAGCCCATGTTACCAAGTTACTCTTCACCCCTTATCTTTTATCATTTACTTTGATAAAATTGATGTGGTTTTTTTTAAAATAGATCATTAACCCATTCAACCCCGGGCCTGTTTTCACCTTCCTGCCCAGGCCATTTTTTGCAAATCTGACATGTGTCACTTTATGTGGTAATAACTTTGGAACACTTTTACTTATCCAAGCCGTTCTGAGATTGTTTTCTCATCACATATTGTGCTTCACGACAGTAGTAAATTTGTGGCAAAATATTTCATTTTTATTTATTTTTATTTTTACCAAAAATTTGGAAAAATTTGCAAATTTCAATTTCTCTACTTTCAAAATGCATAGTAATACCTCCAAAAATAGTTATTATTTTACATTCCCCATATGTCTACTTTATGTTGGCATCATTTTATAAATGTCATTTTACTTTTTTAGGACGTTAGAAGGCTTAGAAGTTTAGAAGCCATGTTTCAAATTTTCCACAAAATTTCCAAAACCATTTTTTTAAGCACCAATTCAGATATAAAGTGATTTTGAGGGGCTTACGTAATGGAAACCACCCATAAACGACCCCATTTTTAGAAACGACACCCCTTAAATTATAAAAAAACTGATATTACAAACTTTGTTAACCCTTGAGGTGTTCCACAAGAATTAAAGGAAAATGGAGGTGAAATTTCAAAATTTCACTTTTTTGGTAGATTATTTATGTTAATAATTTTTTTCTTGCAACACCCCTTGCTGGGTTAACAGCAAACTAAACCTCAATATACATTGCTCGGATTCTGCAGTTTACAGAAATACCCCATATGTGGTGGTAAATGTCTCTATGGGCTCTATGGGTTTGTGGCAGTGGTCAGAAGGAAAGGAGCGCCATACGGATTTTGGAGGCAGATTTTGCTAGAATGGTTTTTAGGCACCATTTTGTAATTGAGAGACCCTGACGTACCCCTACAGTGGAAACCCTCAAAAAGTGACCCCATTTTGGAAACTACACCCTTCAAAGAATATATTAAGGGGGTACTGGCTACTTTGACCCCCTAAGCGTTTTAAGGAATTTGGAAACACTTGGCTGTGAAAATGAAAAGTTTCATTTCTTCCAATAAAATGTTGCTTTAGCCTCAAATTTTTCATTTTCACAAGGGGTAACAGGAGAAAAGCACCCCATAATGTGTTCCCCATTTTCTCCTGAATACAGCAACACCCCATATGTGGTGGTAAACTGCTGTGGGGGCACATGGCAGGACTCAGAACAGAAGGAGCGCCATATGGATTTTGCAGCACAGATTTTGATGGATTGGTTTGGGGAGCCATTGATTTTTATTTTTTTGAGTTATTGTCTTATGTGGGGGCTAATTTTTTGCAGGATGAGGTGATGTTTTCATTGGTACCATTTTGGGGTACATAAGACTTTTTGATCGCTTGTTATTACACTTTTTGTAAGTCAAGGTGAAAAAAAATAGCTGTTTTGGTATAGTATTTTTAATTTTTTTTTACAGCGTTCACCTGAGAGGGCAAATCATGTGATATTTTTATAGAGCAGGTTGTTACGGATGCGGCGATACGCAATATGTCTACCATTTTTATTTTTGTTAAATTTTACACATTAGATTTATTTTTGAACAGAATAAAACCTTTTTTTTGTGTTGCCATTTTCTGAGAGCCATATTTTTTTTTATTTTTCTGGCGATTGTCTTATGTAGGGTCTCATTTTTTGCGGGACAAGATGACGGTTTGATTGGTACTATTTTGGGGTAAATATGCCTTTTTGATCGCCTGCTATTACACTTTTTGTGAGGGTAGGTGACCAATAAATGGCTGTTTTGGCATAGTGTTTTAAAAATTTTTTTTACAGCATTCACCTGAGGGGGGATATAATGTGATATTTTTATAGAGCAGGTTGTTATCGACGTGGCGATACCCGATATGGCTAACATTTTTATTTTTGTTAAGTTTTACACAGTAAATTAATTTTTGAATAGAATTAAATCTTTTTTTTGTGTTGCTATTTTCTGAGAGCCGATTGTCTCAGGTAGGGTCTAAATTTCTGTGGGACGAGATGATGGTTTGATTGGTACCATTTTGGGGTAAATACCAATACATTTTTTGATCGCTTGCTATTACTCTTTTTGTGAGGGAAGGTGACCAAAAAATGGCTGTTTTGGCACTGTTTTTTTTGTTTGTTTTTTACTGCGTTCACCTGGCAGGGTGGATGATGTGATATTTTTATAGAGCCGGTCGATACGGATGCAGTGATACCTAATATATCTACTTTTCTTTTTTTTCCCTTTTTTTTACAATTTTTTTAAACTTTATTTTGGGAAAAGTGCGCTTATTTTTTTTTAATGGAAACTTTTTTTTTTTTTAACTTTGTTTTTTTCACTTTTTTTCACTTTTAGGGGTCTGATCCCCTTTACAATGCATTACAATACTTCTGCATTGTAACGCATTGGCTGTAAGTGTATTAGGGCTCGTTCACATCACCGTTAGGGCTTCCGTTCTCCTGCTCCGTTATAGGAGCAGGAGAACGGAAAGGACGGATTCGGGCATAACTGAGCCCAACGGAGCCTAAGGGACCCCATAGACTATAATGGGGTCCGTTAGGTTTCCGCTCAAAAGATGATTTTTGAAGCGGAGACAAAAGTTGTGCACGCAGGACTTTTGTCTCCGCTTCAAAAATCATCTTTTGAGCGGAAACCTAACGGACCCCATTATAGTCTATGGGGTCCCTTAGGCTCCGTTGGGCTCAGTTATGCCCCGAATCCGTCCTTTCCGTTCTCCTGCTCCTATAACGGAGCAGGAGAACGGAAGCCCTAACGGTGATGTGAACGAGCCCTTACCTGTGTAATACACTTATAGCCTGCTTCCTGTGAGATCCAGCCTGCTTCCTGTGAGATGCCTAAGGAAGGCATCGGGCTGCCATCCAAGCCATTGGGTCCCCGTCACAGCAGCGCAGGGACCCGATGGACTCTCCTTTCTGCCGCCCGCATCTCATGTGCCGCAGTGAGCGCTGACCACGGCACATCGAGGGTTAATAGGCCCGCATCGGTGTTTTCACCGATGCGGGAGTACGCAGCAGGTGTCCAGCTACTGGGAACAGCCTTCCCCCTGCAGCTAATCGGGCGGGCGCAGCTCCTGCACCTGCCCGATCAGCACGCCATAGTACTACAGTGCTGGGCGGCAAGTCCCTTCCCGCAGCGCCGTACATGTACGGCGCTGGTCGGGAAGGGGTTAAAAGTTATGTTTTAGAGTGGAGTATGGCACAACTTCAAACCTACCAAGACATGTCCGTCCATGCAGAAAGGACAGCCCAGACAAGGAGGGTACCAATTATAGAAGCAGCCAAGAGGCTCATGGTCCCTCTGGAGGAGCTGCAGAGATCCACAGCTCAGATGGGAGAATCTGTCCACAGGACAACTATTAGTTGTATACTCCACAAATCTGGAATTTATGAAGTCCCGTTTGCAGTTTGCCGCAAGCCATGTAGGGGACACAGCAAACATATGAAAAAAAGTGCTCTGGTCAGATGACACTGCACATCACACTGAACACACATCCCCACCATGAAACATGGTGGCAGCATCATGCTGTGACAAGGAAGCTGGTCAGAGTTGATGGGAAGATGGATGGTGCTAAATAGTGTTGAGAGAATCGAAGCACCTAAAGTGGAATTCAATCCGAAGTTTAGGAAAAATTTGATTAACAATAGAGATGAGCGAATCATGCAAAATTTTATTCGCCGAACATTCGCCGAACTTTTCCTAAGATTCGTATATTCGACGAATAGATTTGTTTAATTTGCGTACACAATATACGTAATTAAATAGCTTTTAGCGAACATTCGCGCACTAATAACAAACGTTCAGGTAAAAAGGTATGCAACCTCTTTGTACACGTATACATAAGCATACAAAGTGCGTATGAATATGACGGGCTTTGCTGGAGAGGAATGGTGGAGCAGGAGGAATGCTCTGAGTCTGACCCCTGGCTTCTTATGGATACTGTATCAGCAGATGACAGCAGATCATCAGGCTGATACTGAGATGAGCATGCCATCCATTCCACTACCTCATCCATTTCTCCTCCACTACAATTTTGCGCCTTTGTGCGTCTGGTGGAACAACAGCCAAGTATTGCGAATACTACTAGTAGATACTCCGGCTACAGGTCCTTTGGCACTTCTGCCCTGTGCCACCTTCTCCTTTTTTTTAGAGCTCGAGGTCTGGCTGGAACTGGACCCCTTTTGCTTATCCATTCCAGACATTTTTCAATTCACTCTGTGACCCTGAAGCTGGTCTTTGTCCCTGTATCTCCCTGTCTCTCCCTATCTCTCCCTCTCTCTCTTTCCCTGCCTGATTAATTACTAGCCCTGAACAGGCCCTGCACTTGCCCTGCAGTATCCCTGATATGCGTAATATGGATTCCCAGAGCAATTACACCCCAATTTTCACAAAACAGGTCTCAGAGTCTCAGAACTTCACACACAGTTCTTCTGCTCATCTCAGCAGTCGCAGCAGAAGTGATGCATCACTGGCTTGACCGAGCCTGAGCCAAACAGAGCAAGCCCTGCCCACTAGGTCAGGTGACCGCTTTCTTCCCGGGCTTTTGCACACGATAAACGAACTAAAAGTAAAATTTTGCTAATGAATTGAATTTGTACGCAACAGTAACTTATACGTAGCAATAGCGTATAATTTATAGGACAAACTACGTAGCAAATGCGCACAAAGCCTAAGCGAATCACCTAATATTTGGATTCGCTTCACAGCTAAAAATTTCCAAGATTCGATACGAATCAACGAATCGGCAAATAGATTCGCTCATCTTTAATTAACAACAACTCTAAATTTCCACGCGCGTCGTGGTTAGTGAATCGTTTTTTTCTAAAATGGTGGCTACACATGTTACAAAGTGAAAATAAGAATCCTGGAAACGCAAGATCATCCATAATGCCACGAAGACAGCCAATCATCAGTTAGCTAGCCCCAGTGATGTCACAGCCCGCAGTAGGGAGATCGTAGAGTCAGTTTTAAAACACTGTAGGGAGAGCATAGGGAGACTGTAGGGACAGTGCAGGGATTGTAACCTGAAGTTAAAGGGATCCTTAGGAGACAGTACAGTTTGCATCAATCCCTGTGTAGGACACAGTGCCCTTCTTGTCCAATAGATAAGCAATTGTATTACACCTTCATTCTCAAATTGGGGTAAATAAGCTGTGTAGTTCTACTGTTATTGGGGTGTCCACCTTGTTTAATGGATAAGTAATTCTATTATGCCTTGATTCTCAGATTAAGGTGAATAACCGGTCTTGTTCGACTGTTATTGGGGTCTCCACCTTGTTCAATAGGTAAACATGTTGCTGCAATGCACAGTGATGTACAACAAGATACACTATCCCTGCAGGCCAGGATATAGCTGATTTAACGCACATCATGACAAATTAATTTGGAACTAAGTACATTTTTTGGAAAAATTTGGGGAAGTGTCCAAATCAAATTTTTCAAAACTCCACTCATCTCTAATGCTAAAATCAGGGCAATCCTGGAGGAAAACCTGGTAGAGGCTACAAAAGACTTGAGACTGGGGTGGAGATTCACCTTTTAGGAGGACAGAGATCCCAAACATTCAGCCAGAGTAACAATAGATCAAAGCATATTTATGTATTGAATATATAGAATGGCCCAGTCAAGGTCCAGACCTAAATCCCATTGCGAATCTGTGGGAAGACTTGAAAATTGATATTTGCAGGGGGTATGGGTATAAGTGAATACTTTTTCAAAGCATTGTACGTGACATCACTGCAACCAATCACTGACCGCAGTGATATACTGCACAAAGCCTCATGGGAAGGAAGGGGGCATGGTGCTGAAAGCAGAGGGGATAAAATAGATGAGGATAAAGTCTTTTATAATTTTATCTTAATTGCTGTATGGGGGAAACTTTTTAATATAAGTTGGACAACCCCTTTAAGCTACACTTACTAATAATAATATCTTTAAATATATGAAGCATCCACCAGTTAAGAGCATTATGCATGCAAAATAAACATGATTCAGAGATAGCTAGAGAAAGAACTATACTACACTGAGTGTTTCATCTATAGAACCCTGTTTCTCTTTGAATGTACTGTATGTATGGTCTTGGTAATCTGCTGGCCTCAAAAATTCACTGCATGTTGAATGTCTACTGGTTAATTATCTGGAGAGCCTATTAAGAAACCAAGGTGGGAAGAGTGGGTGTTTGATGTTCATAATAGAAGGTAGTCAACTAGTAGAGTCTAAGGATAAAGCATAAGCATGGCTAGAAGGATAGCTAGGGTCACAGGAGAAATACTCAAAAGCCCAAAGCAAGACAGAGGGTCCCCATACAAATATGGTCAGACACTTATCCTGGTTGGTAAATATAATGGGTCGCAATTCAGTTAAGAATAAAAACAAACTGCAAAGTTAGTCAATCTATATTGAACACAAATAGAGAATAGTAAGTAAATAAAGGTAATTCCTCAGTACACAATGAGAATCACTGTAAATGGTAACTAATAAAGAAATGCACCCTTTAATGTGATTGGCTAAATGTTTGTACATACTGCGCATGTACTGGGGGCAGACCTACCCTGGAATTTTTTGTCCAGTGAGCGGTGTACATAGGCTTCCCACTCAAAGATGGCAAAAGAAAACATCTGGTTCTCTCCATACTAGGTCTGGACTGTGACTGTGACGTCCTCCAGCCTTCTCTCTGACATTTACAAGGTCCTCATGGGCACCTCTATTTATGTGGATGCCCTTGGTGTAATGCCTATACTGATCTCTAATGCAGCTCAACATTGCAATGGCAATTAACCCCTTATTTGCCAACAATATGCAGTGCACTATCACAATATACACAGGACAACTGACAACAAATACAGCGCAGTTTAACACATACATCTTTGCAGTGCCCTTCGACATACTGGCTGAAAGTATACAGTTCACAGCGGTAGGCTACCTGTGACATCACCACTCACAGGATACATCGTAAAAATGTTATCTATATGCTGGATGTTCAACCCATTATGGTGCAATACCGCCTCAAAGCAGCATAAAGAATATCAATAGTACATATGGAATATTATACATGACACACTCAACTGCATATTGTATACATGTAGATTACATAATAGTTACTTCAATAATGGGCTGCATACCAGTCCAGCAGTTCAACTTGGGTGGTATTGCCACCGTAACAGGGTCAATGGCAACCCATAGCAACAAAACAGAAGCTGGAAACTGTATGTACTTCTTGTAAGAGGGTGTTACAGCCTTTTCAGCCCTTGTACAACCATGCACCACACTGCACACCAGCAGAGCAGTGACCAGGACAGAAGGACATGCTGGAGCACGATAAGGTGAGTTTATTATAAGTGAGTTTATTATAATTTATGGGATTTTAGTAATTCTCAATCAATACAGTGAAAGAACTATAAGCACCCATGATTGGCCTTTTACAAACTTAAAGCATCTGGAATTGTGCTACATAAATCAATTTATTTTATTTTAATTTATTTGCAATGAAAATTTACATAAAACATGAATACCAACAGTCTCAGTTTCCTAAGAAACAACACTATATATTTTTAATTACTAAAGACAAATTCAGCTGCTTCTTAATGCAAAATATGTTCTACGTTGTCTTTTACATCACCACTGGCTTATGTTTATGGTACGCATATAGGACATAGATTACACTATTGTAAGTGTAATTGGCATGGTTTAAGGCAGGTTTACATGCCAATGACGTTGGCAGTGCAGACTTGTTACTGTTGTCTCCATTTCACAATGTCACTCCCAGCTGTTCTCATGCGTCAGCATTGCTTCACCCTCCCTCCCTTAAAGGTCTGCATTTCTGTACTTTACACGTAGATCTCTTACTTTTTCACATGTACCATGAACAATTAATGCAGTGTTTTATCACTAGAGCTCCGCATTGAGAGTGATGTCTGCATGAGGTGTCAGATAGTAACAGGTGCAGATGCGCCATCAAAAAGTAGTAAAGCTCAGATAACTTAAAAATAAAATAAAATTATAGTTCTTGCTTTTCCTTTGCAGCTAAATTACATTGTCTGAAAGAATAAATGCACAAATTTAAATTAAAGCCATCTGATGTGCACTTGGCAGCTGAAGGCACCTGTGTTTGTCCCATGTTTTTATGTGCCCGCATTGCTGAGAAAAATGATGTTTTACTATATGCAAATGAGCCTCTAGGAGCAACGAGGGCGTTGCCATTACACCTAGAGGCTCAGCCCTCTGTGCAGCTGCACTTTGATTAACAGAGTGAGGCAGTGTAAACATGATCACACTTGGCCCTATCATTCAAAGTGCAGAAGGCTCAGCAGTTGCAGAGAGAGCAGAGCCTCTAAGTGTAATAGCAATGCCCACGTTGCTCCTAAAGGCTTCTCTGCATATATTAAACTTTGTTTTTCTCAGCAATGCAGGCACATATGAATATGGGACCAACACAGATCCCTTCAGCTGCCAAGTTCACACGTAACAGGTCAACCAGTTTCATAGGCACAAATCTGATGACAGATGTACTTTAAAGGGGTTGTCCGAGTTATTTTTTTGTCCTTTGTATGTTTCTAACTAGTCAAATATAACAGCTTTTCCATACACTTTCTGCTTCTAAAGCTGCTGGTTTCTCAGGTTTCAATGAGGGTCACATGACCTGTGATGTCAGCTTGCCTCCCTGCTAATCTTATATTCGTGCACAGAGCCTGTACACGAGACATCACTGTGCTGGCCACGCCCCCTGCTCTGCCGCTGCTGCTATCTGCTCTCTCCCTGGATTCTTTCAGATAAAACATTAACCCCTTCAGCCAGAACACACTGAAGGCTTTACAACAGCAGCTGCAGATGTAAAGAGACACAGGATCTGCCCTCCTCACCCTACAGACACAGAGCTGATACTGGAGCTGATCTGGAGGAGATGCAAAGTATTGTATTATGCAAGAACAGGTAGGGAGAAGACCCTGTGTGTATCAGCAGTGTCATTGTACAGCTGGGACTTGTAGTTTTACACATACAACATGCTGCTGAGTATTCCAGCAGACATGTCACTCCAGCATGGCCAGCTCTTGTATTCACTGCCTTTGCATAGCAGGAAGGGGGAGGGGCAGAGATTGTTATTATTGCATGTAAACAAAGGCCAGAAGAGAACCAGGGAAATGAGGAAATATAGATTTTTTTTGCCTAAATCTTGCTTAACTTAGTTTTATATTGCTGCCCATCAGATTTACAGTACTATACCTTTTTTTTTCATAACTCGGACAGCCCCTTTAATGCTACCAGAAAACAGGGAATATTAGGTCAATTTACTATTTTGAAGAATATCCAACTAGTCACCCTAGATGATCCCTGTAAGAGTGCTTTCATACATTAATTATTAGTGGCATTTTTTGCATATTTGACGTTTCTCTATAGGGGAAAATGGCATGAAGAAAGTGATAAGACACAGTGACCCATATTTACGAAGCCTTTAAATGGCGTAGACCTGCACCACAGTGGTGCAGGGGTAGACACTTTTTATAACTATATAATAAACTAATGATTGAGACAAAAATTTGAGCCAGAAATGTGGTGCAATTTTGGCACCAAATTACGCTTTGCCCCTTTCCTATGAAACTCCATCCTATTTCCAATAATCTCTGCCCATTTTCAAGCAAGTAAAAAAAGCATCAAAACCCTAGGTGTACCAGATTGCTCCAAAACGCTGCCAGAGCTTAGACATTTTTTAGGCGCAGACACATTAGTAAATCTGGATGGTGTGAAAAAGTAGCTAGAAAAAAAGGACATCAGAAAAACTAAAGCAAAGACCCTTTTGCTTATTTGGTGTATTCATAGATGTAAGGACCCTGAGAGTATATTTACACATAGCAGTTGAGGTGCGTTTAAATCCAAATCACGACTGCATCAAAAAACACAATCACATAAAAAACCATTGCAAAAACATGAGCTTCTTTTCCGATTTTTTTTCCGATAGTTTTGATGTGATTTTAACTGAATCTCAATTGCTATACATCAATATTAATGTTGAATGAATTGAAATCAAATTCACTTTGATCCAAATTTCAGGAAAAAATGTGATTTGCTGCAAAGTCTAATTTCCTTGCACTTTGTGGTAACTAATCAATTTTCCCAGAAATGGCAGTAAAAACAACAAAAAAAAGTATATACTTACCTCATCAACTTGTGTGTGAAGTTGCTATAGAGGTTATCTTGATTGACGATATCACGTGAGTTGACGTATGACGTCACCACTCCGGCACGCTGGCCAGGCGCAGTGAAATGATCAGGGATGGCGTTACCACACCCTGCCGACGTGATCCGTGCGAGATTTCGAACGGTGTCTTCAATCAAGATGGCCACGGCGGCCTCTACGCGAGCAAATTTTTACCCTGATTAACCCCTGAAAGGCCTAAATGATAGTCTCAGATCAGTGATGAATGTGGTATCTGAGGGGTTCAATAACTTCGCTCATCCCTAGTGAATATATTACTGTATTTTGTACATACAGAGCCACTGGAGCATTAGGCTAGGGCTACACGGCGACAGTTGTCGCGCGACACCCGTAGCAGCCAGGATCCTTGAGTAGCGGGGATCCGATAGAGATGAATGGGATCTCCGCGGCAGTCGCAAGAAATCCAACACGGTTGGGATCCTGGCTGCGACGGGTGTCGCGCGACAACTGTCGCCGTGTAGCCCTAGCCTTATTGTTCTCCAATTCATAAAAAAAACGTTTGTACCAGTTGTCACTATAACTACCTGTACCTCTGCATGCCTCCAATTTATTATGGTGGCATACAAAGGGTTGATTTAATACTAAGCTGTTATAAAACTCAATAGCAGCCCTATTAGAGCCGCAGGAGCGCTAATTGGACTATTCTATCCCATTTCAAGCCATTCCCAGCCTATTGCAAGGAAATTAATGTGTTAATCATTTTAATGTTTATAAATCGCTAGAGAAGTCAATGACTGTATTGATTGTCAGTCTTTCAATACCTATTATAAAGGAAGAATAATGGAATTATTCATTACAGACCTGAACCCATAACCGGCCCACCATTCTGTTCCTCTCACAATCCATAAAGCTTTTAATCCAGCATATAAGAAATAGTGTTTTTTTGCTCATTTAGATAATATTGTATAACGCTACAGAAAACACAATCGCGCTTGTTGATTAGATGACTTGTATCCAAATCCCATTACAAATAAAGCACACAGTCCACATTTTATGAATATGGAAAGAGAAAAGAAATTAACTTTCTGTTTCATTTGTCTTATGGAGAAACTGTGCAAGCTGATATGAGATTGTACGTAATTAAATTCACGTGTAATGTTCCACACACATGAATGTATTATAGCGACAGGCAGCATTTCAGTGGAAAATCAGGAGGAAAGGCAAAGTACTGTCTGTCTGCTCTCCATAAAAGGTCTGCGTATTCCAGGATGCCGTGCAGATATAGGGGGTCATTTGTGAAATCAGATGTGGCATTTTTGTGGTGTAAAAAAGTCGCAATTGTGACATTTCCATGGCAACTACATCTTTGTGACATTTTGTGATCTTTGCTACTTTTCACAATTTTGTATGTTTAAGGGCTAAAAGTAAGATTAGACCTGGATTATGGCTCATTTACTATGTGCGACTTTTGCAAAAGTCGCAAAAAAAAAACCTCACAACCTACGCCAGGCATCCCCTGGTCTAATTGTACACCTCAAAAGGTGTAAACCACATTATACTTGCACCACATATTAAGGTGCACCAGTTCATAAATTAGGTGCAGGCACACAAAGCAAAGCCAGATATAAAACTGACATAAAAGCAACCTTAAATGATAAATGACTCCCATAGTGTATATATATATATATATATATATATATATATATATATATATATATATATATAGATATATATATATATATATAAACACAGCATTTTAACTGGTATCATTTATATAAAATTGACTACATGTGTGAAAGTATTACCATAATTGTGATGGAGGCTGCATATCATTCACCTGAAATAGCAAATCCTACGGTGCTGTGAAGTAGTATCACCTTCAGTTCTTCAGCATGTTCATGAAGATTGGATTAAATGTGAAACCATGTGCATCCAGCGGAAGACACATAGAACATGTTATGTAAAGCACTTTAGGAAATTTTGACCTCTCTTAAAGGGATTGTCTCACTTCAGTAAGTGGCATTTATCATGAAGGTAAAGTTAATACAAGGCACTTACTAATGTATTGTGATTATCCATATTGCTTCTTTTGCTGGCTGGATTTATTTTTCCATCACGTTATATGCGGCTCAATCCAGCAGCACTGGACGTGCTTGCACAATATAGGATACAGTGCTGGCTTCTCTTGTGGATGGGACATTGGAACACACATAGGCTGTGCTGCAGAGTTGGCCGTAACCCCTGGATATGAGCTGTGTATAATATGATGGAAAAATGAATCAAAACAGCAAAAGAGACAATATGGATAATCACAATACATTAGTAACTGCCTTGTATTAACTTTCTCTACATGATAAATTACATTTGAGACAAGCCTTTTAACACCTAAATGCAGAGGTTTCAGCAGAGAAGGCATGGCTGAAGCAGCAATGTGCTATGCAAACCTGTGAGCGGAACAAGGACAGGGAGGAGCAGCAATGTGTCAGTGCAGCACATATTGTAGAACACAGAATCCATAACCACATACAGTACATGCAGGGGTGCACCTAGCCTTTCTGCTGCCTGAGGCGAAAACTGAAATGGCGCCCCTCCCTCCCCAATGTCAGTTTCTTAACCTAACCCTTTCCCTTCAGCCCATGGCCCATTGGCTGTCCCTCTGTTGCCCCTACCCAGTGCTGCCTGAGGCGATCGCCTCACCTGGCCTCATTGGTGGTGCATCCCTGAGTACATGGCTATGCTGTATGGATTCTATATTTGCTGTAGTACAAATTTGAGCACTTGTGTTTTGCCCAAGGCAAACTTGACCAGTTGAGGCCACAATTTAAGTTTGGCTGCCCAGTAGTCCTGGGGATCTTGGATCTGGGTTGACAGGTTGGAGTCCAAGTATGCCACTACCTGTTGGTTCAGGTTCTGCTCCATATCCTGCTGCTGGGTGGATTCTTCAGTAGGCCGGTGAAGAAAACTGCTCATCAAAGACTTAAGACTTAAGTTGCTACTGATGTTGGTGCTGTTCCTGCCCCCCGCCCCCAGCAGTCATGGCAATGGAGTGTGAGCTCAGAGAGTCCCCCCAGTCAGACCTACGTGAGGGTGGGCGATGGGGCGTGTAGGCAGCGACTAACCGACTACAAAGGATGTCTCAATAGTAGTTGATTTTTTCATCCCTCTCAGAAGGTGTGAAAAAGGCCCATATTTTGGACTGGTAACAAGGTTCTAACATTGTGGCGAGCCAGTAGCCAGTGATAATGGGGCAAGCAACTCAGCATGCATCTGGCCATTTGCACAAGGGACTCAGAGGGACTCCCTGCCTCCATCTCCACTACATACTGCCACAGTCTGTCGAGGTCATCTGCTTCGTCTTCCTCATTGCTATCTAGCTCCTCCTGCTCCTCTCCTCTCACTTAAGTAGATAAACCACCTAGTTCAGTATAGAATTCCTGGGTGTTTATTTCCTCCACCTCGTCCTCATCCTCCTTCTGTGCCAGTTTGGCCCCCACACGGCTCAGGTGGTCATGAGTTGTATGCGCCAAGTATTCTGTTCCCTCGCCAGTCAGATTTAGCAGCATCCCATGCAGGGTGTGAAGAAGTGGAATGACATCATTCATCCCATAGTCATGGCAACTGACAAATAAAGTGGCCTCCTCAAAGGGCCTGAACAAACGGCAGGTGGCATGATTACAACGCGGTGTGCCTGGGCCGGAACCACATTTACCCAGTGGGCTGTAAAGGACATATTTTGTCCTTGGCCAAAGTTACAGCTCCACACATCAGTGCTGGCATGAACTGTACCAGACACCAACAGGCTTAAGGACTGGCCCACCTTCTGCTTAGCATACGTGTGCAAGGCTAGTACAGCTTTTTTATAGAAGTAACGATGGCTTGGGACTCTCTACCTTTGATGGGCACAAGCCATCAGTTCTCAATATGAAATGGGAGGGAATGTAGTACCAGCAAGGCCAGGTGCATGTTCAGCTCCTGCGCCATTGAATGAGTGCACGCATACTGTTTTTGCAATTGCCTCAGTGATCGATTTCCACAATTCCCACACTGCCGAGTATGGCATGTTATCCCCACCACTCCATGCTGACAGCCTGCCGCTGTGTTTACGAACCTGTGCACCGCTAGTTGTTTCTTGACAGGTAGCAGATGGTCTACCCTGGGTGCTTTTGGCTCCAGTGGCTACACTGCCACTCTGCTACTGTCTCATGGGCCTACTGCCACCCTTACCCCCTGATGATGATGATGCCCCCTTTTCACCTAATTCCCACATACAATTGGCTACATCATCATCCACTAATGTCTGTTTGTCACTTATGTCACCCTCACCAGTCTCATGGCTATGTACCTGACCACTTGCAACACGTTCTCCCACACGACTGTCATCATTGCTAGTTGCATGTCTAAAGGGAGACACAGCAGACCTCTCATTCAAGTATGTGCTGACCTGTAGCTGCTGACTGTCCTCACTAAGCTTGCCCTTGCTGAAAAGCGGAGCAGAGCCAGTAGCATGAATAACTTCCTGAGCAGAAGGAGCAGTAAAAGAAAGAGGCAGTTGCAGGACAGGTGAGATCACAGAGTTTGTTCCTGGGCCATGCCAACTAAGTGTGGTGTCAGAGGAACCCACCGATTCCTGGCTGTGTGTATCTGTTGTCACCTAAGATGATGTTGAAGAGCGATTCAACCATTCCAGTACAGCTGGATTGCTGGTCAAAACATGACCTCTGGATGACAGTGGTAGCTCTGGCCTGTTGCTGCTTCTACCACCACCCCTTCTTCTGCTGCTACTCGTGCCTGCTACAGCAACATTTTTTCCACTGTCCGTTTATTTTGAGGGCCCAGGCAACTGTCTTTTGGCCATAGTGAACAGTAACTGAATTGCTGGTTAGTGATGATCTTGCAATGTAAATGCAATACCGATTACCCGATGAACTAGCAAAACACTCATTCATTGGGTAATTGTATCATTTTTGCAGCACAAAAGATCATTGTTTCCCAGTGGCAGATTGTGCTGTGTAAACACGATCTGCTGCCGGGAAACAAAAAGACAGTATGGGGAAGAGCGATATCATTAGCGATCACTCATCCCCATACTCTGGAGAAGCTGTAGGAGATCGGTGCATGTAAATGCACCGGTCTCCTGCGCTAGCGTTCAGCGGGTTGTCAGGAAGGAATGCTTCCTTCCAGACAATCTGCTAGATTGTCATCCCGTGTAAAGGGACCATTGGTCTGATGCACAGTAAGTCTGATGAACAGATTAAGTATAAATGGCACAGCAATTGAACTACAGGGTGGGCCATTTATATGCATACACCTAAATAAAATGGGAATGGTTGGTGATATTAACTCCCTGTTTGTGGCACATTAGTATATGGGAGGGGGGAAACTTTTCAAGATGGGTGGTGACCATGGCGGCCATTTTGAAGTCGGCCATTTTGGATCCAACTTTAGTTTTTTCAATGGGAAGAGGGTCATGTGACACATCAAACTTATTGAGAATTTCACAAAAAAACTGGTGTGTTTGGTTTTAACGTAACTTTATTCTTTCATGAGTTATTTACAAGTTTCTGACCACTTATAAAATGTGTTCAAAGTGCTGCCCATTGTGTTGGATTGTGTTGAAAAGTTTCCCCCCTCCCATATACTAATGTGCCACAAATAGGAAGTTAATATCACCAACCATTCCCATTTTATTTAGGTGTATCCATATAAATGGCCCACCCTGTATATAAATGTGCCTATATAACTCCGCCTGTTGACAATGAGTCTGATGCATAACTGAACGGATTAATTATTAATGGTGCAGCAGATGAACTAGGTACATCTGTCTATTAGTCCACTGTTGAGACTAATTCTCATGCACAGTCAGCCTATGTCAACCAGATTAAGAATGAATGGCACAGCAGTGGAACAAGCTACACAGGGTGATTACACAGAGCCTGCACTGTCCCTGCAGTCTCCCTTTGCTTTCCCTACAGTGTCTGAAAACTCTCCCTATGATCTCCCTACACTATGCCTGCACTGTCTCTATCCAAGATTCTATAATTAAAAGATTGCTAAAACACTGTCCCTAGCACTTGCCATGTTCTCTCCCTATGCTCAGTTCACATTAAAATGACGGAGACCGGGCGAGATTAGGCTTTTTATAGGGCTGTGGCATAACAGGGGATGGCTGTGTGTCCCAGTCCAATACTGCGTGCATTTCTTTTTATGGCAATAGAATGAAAGCCACAATGATGATGTGAACACAGTGTTATAAGTACCATAAGCAAATTTGTGGCTATAGTGGTGAAACGATTGCATTTAAAGGGTTTCTGTCACCATGTTTGACCATATTAAACCAGATGACATTTGCAATGCGCAAATGTCACCTGATGTCTAATATGGTCTTCTTTGTAAGATCTGTGTCCCCGTTTTCTTAAAAAAACTACTTTTGTAATATGCAAATTACCTTCACTAGGTGCAAGGGTCGGTAACCCTGCACCTAGTAGCGCCTTTTCCCCCACCTTCTATATTTTGTCATCAGCGCTGATTGACAGGGCCAGGCAGCTCGCTCTATCTGCTGCTGGCCCTGTCGGCGCTGCAAATCCCGCGCCTGCGCTGTGGGTCCGTCATTCGGCGCAGGCGCAGTGAGTACAGATGGCTGCCTGCGTGAGGAAGCTGCACTCACTGCGCCTGCGCCGAATGATGGACCCACTGCGCAGGCGCGGGATTTGCAGTGCCGACAGGGCCAGCAGCAGATAGAGTGAGCTGCCTGGCCCTGTCAATCAGCGCTGATGACGAAATATAGAAGGTGGGGAAAACGGCGCTACTAGGTGCAGGGTTACCGACCCTTGCACCTAGTGAAGGTAATTTGCATATTACAAAGTAGTTTTTTTAAGAAAACGGGGACACATATCTTAAAAAGAAGACCATATTAGACATCAGGTGACATTTGCGCATTGCAAATGTCATCTGGTTTAATATGATCAAACTTGGTGACAGAAACCCTTTAATAAATACAATTTAGGTTTACTCATCAGGACATGTGTCAAAACATTTTCTTCAACACTTATTAAGAATTATTGCCAAAACTGGTCCATGTTGTGGACCGGACAAAACCGGACACAAAAATACTGATTGTACGGCGGGTTGCCCCCCAGGGCCGATTGGATCCCAGTGTTGAGAAATGCTGAGTTGTATGTTGTGGCCCTAATAGTTTGTGTCACAGTGCTCCTCCTGGATATTGTCACTCACCGGGATTAGGCTCTGTAGCAACAAAGGAGTTGTAGTTAGTGAAGTAAGTAGAGTTCAGATTTGGTGAAGTTTAATGGTTTTTACCATTTGCAATAAACTTGTGTCATCCAAACAATACTTGATCTTTCTCTTGGCTCCAGCAGACTAAGGGTAAACGGTAGCAGGTAGAGCACAGGAAAAATTTAGCATGGCACTGTATGGCTGTGGCTGTCAATTTAGGTACGGTTGTCAACTAGGAAATTGATCAAGTGGGGCATGTGTTGTATGTATTCTTCTCAGTTTGATACCGTATACGTCACCTATCCGGAAAAATAGTTTGGAGAGATAGAAAGAGAGGAAAAAGACGTATTTTTAAAAGTGACGTTTAGTATAGATCAGTTAAAGAGAAAGAAAGGATTTTATTAAATGGATTTGTATCACTGAGTGCAAAAAAACTTATTTTTTTACGTGACGTGCAGTATAGATCAATTACACAGAAACAACGGATTGTGGTCTGTGCACCTAGTGAAGGTAATTTGCATATTACAAAAGTAGTTTTTTTAAGAAAACGGGGACCCTTTTTTTAAAAAGAAGACCATATTAGACATCAGGTGACATTTGCGCATTGCAAATGTCATCTGGTTTAATATGATCAAACTTGGTGACAGAAACCCTTTAATAAATACAATTTAGGTTTACTCATCAGGACATGTGTCAAAACATTTTCTTCAACACTTATTAAGAATTATTGCCAAAACTGGTCCATGTTGTGGACCGGACAAAACCGGACACAAAAATACTGATTGTACGGCGGGTTGGCCCCCAGGGCCGATTGGATCCCAGTGTTGAGAAATGCTGAGTTGTATGTTGTGGCCCTAATAGTTTGTGTCACAGTGCTCCTCCTGGATATTGTCACTCACCAGGATTAGGCTCTGTAGAAACAAAGGAATTGTAGTTAGTGAAGTAAGTAGAGTTCAGATTTGGTGAAGGTTAATGGTTTTTACCATTTGCAATAAACTTGTGTCATCCAAACAATACTTGATCTTTCTCTTGGCTCCAGCAGACTAAGGGTAAACTGGCAGGTAAACTTGAATACTTTGCTTTATCTCTCTTCTGCTGTGCTAATCTGTTGTTTCAGTCTGGTTCCTATTAGCTTCAGTTACTGTTTCTTATGAGAGTGAGGTATCCTGTGACCCATTTTTCTAAGTAGGGGTCTTTAACTCCATTTTGCCTCTCAGAGGTGCTAAGTCATTTTATATATCAGGAGTGGGCTGCTCTCTGACCTACTTTTCCCAAAGCCCCTGCAGCAATGAGGGGAATTGCCCCCTCTCCACACCATGCTACTTCACACTTTTGCTCCAACTCAACTCCACTTCTCCACTCTTGACTCCCCTATTGCATTCTCCAACCTCTCCCTTGGTAGGAAGCAATACTTGCCCACTTCTTCCAAAAAGGGGAGAATGGAATGACAAGTTCCATTCTATCTAAAGGTACTATCTTCCAGATACACTGTCACCTGCTGGACAACCAGGCACAGTGCATGAAATACATAACAGTTACACAGCAATATTATTAACCCTTTCACGACCGGAGCTTTTTTCGGTTCTGCATTTTCGTTTTGCGCTCCCTGCCTTCAAACAGCCATAACTCTTTTATTTTTCTGTTCACATAGCTGTATGAGGGCTTGTTTTTTGCGGGACAAGTTGTACTTTCCAACGCCACCATTTAATATTGCATACAGTGTAGTGGGAAGCGGGAAAAAAATTCCAAACCGGGTGAAATTGCAAAGAAAACGCTATTCCGCTACAGTTCTACGGGTTTCTTATTTACAGCGTTCGACGTGCATTAAAACTGATCCATTACTTTCATTCTACTGGTCAGTACGAATCCGGCAATACCTAATATGTATAGTTTTTCCTGCGTTTTCATAGTGATAACATAATTAGAAAGTTGCCCTTTTTTTTTTTTTTTTTTCCTTGTCAAATCTTGACCCCTATAACTTTTTGGTATTTATGTGTACAGAGCTGTATGGGGGCTCATTTTTTGCGGGACGATCTGAAGTTTTTATTGATACCATTCTGGGGTGTGTATGACTTTTTGATCACTTTTTATTTAATTTTTTTTAGAAAAAAAAAGCGACAAAAAACGGCATCTAGTCAACCCAGAAGACGCCGCCGATGTGGTAGGTAGCGGCAAGTCTCTGCTGTTAGAAACAGCAGAGACTTGCCGGCCATGACGCCCGCCGCACCCGCGAGCGGGCGCCATGTGCCCGCATCGCCCCAGCGCCGTACATGTACGGCGCTGGTCGCGAAGGGGTTAAGACACAGTATCAGAGGACCTGGGATTAAATACACAGATGGAATTCTTTGCTAGCTATTACAAACAGTAGCCAGGTGTAAGAATGGTAGTGACCCTTCTGGGGTACTACATTTGCAGCGGTTTTGTGTCCAGCCCCAAAGAGCAACTGAACTGAAATGATGCAAACTGATTAGAGATGAGCGAGCACTAAAATGCTCGGGTGCTCGTTATTCGAGACAAACTTTTCCCGATGCTCTGGTGCTCGTTTTGAGTAACAAACCCCATTGAAGTCAATGGGAGACTCGAGCATTTTTTGCCGGGGACCAAGGCTCTGCCTAGGGAAGGCTGGGTGAAAACCTGGAAACCTCATAAAATGATGGAAACACCACGGAAATGGACAGGAAACAGCAGGGGCAGCATGCATGGATGCCTCTGAGGCTGCCTAATCCCACCATTACCCCAAATTCTCCTGCAACAGCCTGGTGGTTACCCTCATGGCAATTGTGCTCACCCAGACCAAGAAAGGCGAGGCACATGCCCATCACATGTTAGGGAAGCATCCAACTAGGTGCAACAAAGGTCCATCACCCATGCCCATGCTGGCACTGCTCTTCTATCCCCAGCCACACGATGCAGGCATAAGCACAGCATGGCGGTGACACCAACAAGTGACCAAGTTAGATGAGGTAGCAGGTGAGCCACCCAAAAATTTAGCCTGACACAGCATGGCGGTGACAACAGAGTGACCGAGTTAGACTGAGGTAGCAGGAGGTGAAGCACGGATGGTAATTCGAAGGAGGAGGAGGAGGGGTTGGAGGAAGAGGCATAGTAAGTCTGAGAAATCGTAAACGAGGTAGGCCCCGCAATCCTCCAAGTGGGCAGTACATGAGCGGCCCCAGGGTCAGACTCGGTCAGAGTGACCGAACTACACGACGGTAGCAGGTAGAGCACAGAAAAAAATTTAGCGTCGCCCTGTATGGCTGTGACTACACATTGGCCGAGCTACATGACGGTAGCAGGTAGAGCACAGGAAAAATTTAGCATGGCACTGTATGGTTGTGGCTGTCAATTTAGGTACGGTTGTCAACTAGGAAATTGATCAAGTGGGGCATGTGTTGTATGTATTCTTCTCAGTTTAATACCGTATACGTCACCTATCCGGAAAAATAGTTTGGAGAGATAGAAAGAGAGGAAAAAGACGTATTTTTAAAAGTGACGTTTAGTATAGATCAGTTAAAGAGAAAGAAAGGATTTTATGAAATGGATTTGTATCACTGAGAGCAAAAAAACGTATTTTTTTACATGACGTGCAGTATAGATCAATTACACAGAAACAACGGATTGTGGTCTGTGCAGACTGAGGTGCTGGACTGTAACTCACAGAATTGTTCCACTGAGCTGTATGAAATGGATTTGTATCACTGAAAGCAAAAGAACGTATTTTCTAATTTGACATGTAGTATCCATCATTTGGAGAGAAAAAGTGGAATGTGCAGACTTGGGCTGCTATAGTGCAAACCACTATGGTGGTGACAACAGAGTGAGCGAGTGACACTGCGGGAGCAGGCGAACCACATAAACATTTTTCGTGGCCCTGTATGGCGGTGGTGACAACAGAGTGACTAAGTTAGTATGCGGTAGCTGGTGAGGCACCCAAAAATTAAGCCTGACACAGCATGGCGGTTACACCACCAATGACTTTTTCCGACTGAGAATGCAGGAGGCTTTTGTTGAGCCTCCAAAAAAATTTTTCTTTTCGGAGTACATAAAGTCGACCCTCAGCAAATAAATTTTTTTTTTAAATGTCGGTACTTGAACCTCCTGAAAAATTGTTTTGGACTGTCTGTTTGACGCTCCTGAAACATTGTTTTACAGTGTCTGTAGTTGACACTGCGGAAAAATTGTTTGGAGAGAGGGCCTGTAGGTGGCCCTCCTGAAAAATTGTTTAGAGAGAGGGCCTGTAGGTGGCCCTCTGGAAAAATTGTTTGGAGAGAGGGCCTGTAGGTGGCCCTCTGGAAAAATTGTTTGGAGAGAGGGCCTGTAGGGGGCCCTCTGGAAAAATTGTCATAAAAGAGAGCCAGTTGGCCCTCTAAAAAATTGCGTTTTGGGTCAGCGTTAGGCAAAGACGAGGAGGAGGAGGAGTAGAGAAGAGGAATCGGATACATAAGTAATGTTAATCTTTAGCTGCTTTCCCCCGGAGGAGATTTGAATTCCGGTGAAATCCAGGCTTTGTTCATTTTAATAAGCGTCAGCCTGTCAGCGCTGTCAGTTGATAGGCGTGTACGCTTATCGGTGATGATACCACCAGCTGCACTGAATACTCGCTCTGACAACACACCAGCGGCAGGGCAGGCCAGCACCTCCAAGGCGTACAGCGCCAGTTCAGGCCACGTGTCCAGCTTTGAAACCCAGTAGTTGTATGGAGCAGAGTGATCGGTCTGACGTTGGTATGGTCAGCTAGGTACTCCCTCACCATCTTTCTGTAAAGCTCACCCCTACTCTGCCGAGACTGGGAAAAGGTGACAGTGTCTTGCTGGGGTGACATAAAACTGGCAAAGGCCTTGGAGAGCGTTCCCCTGCCAGTGCTGGACAAGCTGCCTGCTCGCCTCCTCTCCCCCGCTACTTGGCCCACAGAACCACGCCCTCTGCTGCTAGCGGTGTCAGATGGGAAGGATTGTTTCAGCTTGTGCACCAGGTCCTGTTGATATTGATTCACTCTCATACTCCTTTCCTCTACAGGGATGAAGTGGAAAGGTTCTGCTTGTACCGTGGGTCCAGGAGAGTGAACACCCAGTAATCGATGTTTGAAAAAATTCTCCTAACGCGAGGGTCACAGGATAGGCAGCCTAACATGAAGTCTGCCATGTGCGCCAGAGTCCCAACACGTAAGAATTGCCTCTCCTCACTGGCCTGACTCTCCATTTCCTCTTCCTCCTCCTCCAAGTCCTCCTCTTCAGCCCATACACGCTCAACAGTTAATAAGGACTGAGCACTGGTACCCTCTTCTGTCTCGCAGACATTCTCCTCCTCTTCCTCCTCATCCTCACCCCCCTCCTCCGATACACGCTGAGAAACAGACCGGAGGGTGCTCTGGCTATCAAGCGACATATCTTCCTCCACCGTCTCTTGTGACAAGCGCAAAGCTTCCGACTTCATGCTGAGCAGTGAATTTTTCAACAGTCAAAGCAGCGGGATGGTGAGGCTGATAATGGCGGCATCGCTGCTAACCATCTGTGTTGACTCCTCAAAGTTGGTCAACACCTAGCAGATATCAGACATCCACGTCCACTCCTCATTGTAGACTTGAGGAAGCTGACTGACCTGACTACCAGTTCTGGTGGAAGTTGACATCTGGCAGTCTACACTCGCTCTGTGCTGCTAGTAAACTCTGGATAACATGTTTAATGTCGAATTTCATCTTGTGGGCACGTCGCACAACAGTTGGTGAGCGGGCAGTTGTAGGCATCGCTGCGCTGCCCTGAGAGTGGCAGCATCTCTGGTCGACTTGCGGAAATGCGCACAGATGCGGCGCACCTTGGTGAGCAAATCAGACAGATTGGGGTATGTCTTGAGGAACCGCTGAACTATGAGATTGAACACGTGGGCCAGGCATGGCACATGTGTGAGTCTGCCGAGTTGCAGAGCCGCCACCAGGTTACGCCTGTTGTCACACACAACCATGCCTGGCTTGAGGTTCAGCGGTGCCAGCCACAGATCGGTCTGCGCTGTGATGCCCTGAAATAGTTCTTTGGCAGTGTGACTTTTGTCACCTAAGCTCAGCAGTTTGAGCACCGCCTGCTAGCGCTTAGCCACGGCACTGCTGCTGCGCCTAGAGCTACCGACTGAAGGCACCGTGCCCACGGATGGTAATTCGGAGGAGGAGGTGGAGGAGGTGGAGGAGGGGTCGGAGGAGGAGGCATAGTACGTCTGAGAGACCGTGACCAAGGTAGGCCCCGCAATCCTCGGTGTGGGCAGTACATGAGCGGCCCCAGGGTCAGACTCGGTCCCAGCCTCCACCAAGTTAACCCATTAGTGATATATAGTGTGCCTGCCCGGCAGCACTTGTCCACGTGTCCGTGGTTAGGTGGACCTTCTCAGAAACAGCGTTGGTCAGGGCACGGATGATGTTCTGTGACACGTGCTGGTGTAGGGCTGGGACGGCACATCGGGAAAAATAGTGGCGGCTGGGTATCGAATACCGAGGGGCAGCCACCGCCATGAGGTTGCGAAAGGCCTCGGTCTCTACCAGCCTATAGGGCAGCATCTCCAGGCTCAGCAATTTGGAGATGTGGACGTTGAGGGCTTGGGCATGTGGGTGGGTGGAACTGTATTTCCTCTTGCGCTCCAGCGTCTGCTGTAAAGACAGCTGAACGCTGCGCAGGGACACATTGGTGGACGCTGTGGAGGATCGTGGAGGCGAAGGTGTGGTTTTTCCGGCGGGAGGCGCTCGTGCCGGGGTCCTGGGCAGGGGGTTGACTAGCAGAGGCAGCGAGTGACACAGGGGAAGGAGCAGTGGTGTGACCCGCAGGAGGTGAACGGCCTTGGTTCCATTGAGTGGGGTGTTTAGCACTCATATGCCTGCGCATGCTGGTGGTGGTTAGGCTAGTAGTGGTGGCACCCCTGCTGATCCTGGTGTGGCACAGGTTGCACACCACAGTCCATCGGTCATCCTCAATTTCTTTAAAGAACCTCCAGACTTGCGAACATCTAGGCCTCGCCACGGGAGCTTCACTACGTGAAACAGTTGCTGCTGATGCACCAGCTCTGGCCCTGCTTCTCCCTCTGGCCACACCACTGCCTCTTCCAACCTGTTCTGGTGCAGCACTCGCCTCCGCCTCAGAAGCACTGTCTTCACTCGGCTTATCAACCCAGCTTGGGTCAGTCACCTCGTCATCCTCCGATTCCTCAGTCTGCTCCCCCCTCGGACTTCCTGCCCTGACAACAACTTCACCACTGTCTGACAACCGTGTCTCCTCATCGTCCGACACCTCTTTACACACTTCTTCCACTAAGTCAACAATGTCATCACCCACAGACTGCGACAGTTGGAAAACTTGGGCATCGGGAAAGAGGTCAGCAGCAACCTGAGAAGTGGTTTGTGACTCTGGGAAGGGTCCAGAAAACAGTTCCTCAGAGTATGCTGGATCGCATTCCAAATTTTCCTGGGAGGGGGCAGACTGGGGGGAAGGAGGTTGAGGTGGAGGAGCCAGAGGAGTGCTCCCTTGGGTAACATGGGTGGACTGCGTGGAAGACTGACTGGTGGACAAATTACTTGAAGCATTGTCCGCAATCCACGACATCACCTGTTCGCACTGTTGTGGTTTCAACGTGTCCCTGTAAGTTGAGACATGAAGCTAGGGAGTGTAGCTCTGCGGCGTTCCCCTGCTCCCTCATCAGCAGGTACTGTCTCACCCTGCCCAGGACCACAGCCTCTGCCCCCTGCAATAATTGAATGCCCACGCCCACGCCCTCGTCATCAACCCTTAGCCCTGGGGTTCAACATTTTCTGTATATAACTGTATTATATATACCAAAAAAAAATGGGCCTGCTGTACTGAAACCCACAAACTTGTTCAATCTGAACAAGTTAATATATAGGTGGATAAGTTAGAGCAAAATTACGTATTTTATTATGTACCGTGCAGTATGGAGCAATTACACTGAAACTATTAGATTAGGCAGACTTGGTCTGCTTAAGTGCAACCCAGAAAAATGTCGCACTCAGATTTTTCTAATGTAGCTGTATCAGTGAAGGCAAAAGACCGTATTTTATTACGTGACGTACAGTATGGGTCACCTGGACAGAAAATACGGATTGTGGTTTGTGGTGACTGGCCAGCTGAACTGTGACACACAGAATGGTTCCACACAGCTGTATGAAATGGATTTGTATCACTGAGATTTAAAAAAAAAAAAGTTTTTTTTTTTGTTTTTTTACGTGACGTGCAGAATATATCAGAGAGCAAACTCAGACCCTGCTGACTGTGGCTATTTTCACTGCAACCCAGACAAATGTCGCACAGAGATTTTTCTAATGTAGCTGTATCAGTGAGAGCAAAAGACCGTATTTGATTACGTGACGTACAGTATGGGTCACCTGGACAGAAAATACGGATTGTGGTTTGTGATGACTGGCCAGCTGAACTGTGACACACAGAATGGTTCCACACAGCTGTATGAAATGGATTTGTATCACTGAGAGCAAACAAAAGGATTTTGTACTGTGACTTCCACTATCTATCAGTTAGACAGAAAAAAATCTTCTGCAGACTGTGCCTATTTCAATGAAACACAAAAAAATTGTCCCACTTAGCTGTTTGAAATGGATGTGTGTCACTGAGAGCCAAAAAATAAACTTTTTCCAGTCTCCCTGCAAAATGCTGCAAATATGGCGGTAGCTGCACTAGGCCGCAAGCCCAGCCAAGCAGATTAAAAAAAAGGGTCTTGTAGCCCTAACAAGGGCTGTTGGGTTCTTTTAGAATCACTCCTGCCTAACACAAATCTAGTAGAACACCCTAACACTCTCCCTGTATCACACTGCAGATCTGTCCCTAACGGCATCCAGGCAGCGACTGAGCCGAGCACCGCGGGCAGTCACTAGTATATTCCAGGGTCACCTGATCAGGCCAGCCAACCCCTGCTATCGACATGTAAGGGCCCCACGTGATGCTGGGTGTACCGCAGAGTCTCCTGGCTTGTGATTGGCTGAGTTTATAGCCGCCAAAAATTCAAAAGGCGGGAGATGCCATTTCCTCGAGCATGGCGAGATACTCGTCCGAGTAGCGAGCACTTACGAGTACCCTAATACTCGAACGAGTATCAAGCTCGGACGAGTATGCTCGCTCATCTCTAATACTGATGCATCCTGATCAGTTTTGGCTCCATTGACAATGAATTGGGACAAAACTGATCCATTTTAATTCAGGTTTTGATATCCTCTGCTGGATCTCAAAACCTGAAATTAAAAACGCAGTTGTAAAAGTAGCCTAATTAGTGACTAGGGCTAAGGCTACTTTCACATTAGCGTTTTAAAAATTCCGGTGTGAGTTCCGTCATAGGGGCTCAATACCGGAATAAAACGCTTCAGTTTTGTCCCCATTCATTGTCAAATGGGGACAAAACTGAACTGAAGACAACGGATGTTCCTGAATGCTGCGGTTTGCTCTCTGGTCCAGGCATCCGCCAAAAGACGGATCCGGAATGACCCCCAATGCAAGTCAATGGGGGCGGATCCATCTGGTGTTACCACAATGGTAACCGGATCCGCCCTCCATTGACTTTCAATGGAGTTCAGGACGGATCCGTCACCTAAACATACAGACATACATACAGACATACATACAGACATACATACAGACATACATACACATACACATACACATAAACACATACATACTTACATACTCCAGGCAGGCAGGCAGGGCCGCACGTCTTCATGCCCAGGAGGCGCGCCGCTATGACGATTCCCTACCAGCGCCCTGCAGAGGGCGCTGTGGGGAATCGTCATAGCTGCGAGCCTCCTGGGTGTGAAGACGTGTGGCCGGCCTGCCTGCCTGGAGTATGTAAGTATGTACGTGTTTGTGTGTATGTGTGTGCATGTATATGGTACTGTGTGACATGTGTGGGGCCGGAATGCGGTTCCGGCCCCACACATGTCCTTGCGGCAGTCTGGATCCGACGGCACCCTTCACCTGCCGGATCAGGACTGCCGCTAGTGTGAAAGTAGCCTAACAGAAATGTATACTGAAATGAAACGACCAGTAACTGACATATCATGCATGTATTATCCTGTAATGGCTTGTACATAATGTCTGAAAATTTTATGGATGTACTATATCCTGTAATGCTTTTACATAATGTCTAATAATACTGTAATTTTGTTTCAAGGTGTTTTCCAGAAGTAGAATATTGAAGACCTATTCTCAATGCTGTGCACAGGGGCGGATTGGCAATGCACCTAACCGGGGAAACTCCCGGTGGGCCGATTGCCTTTTACTAGGCATGGGGCCGGCAGAGCCATTTCTTCAGCAGCCGGCTCTAATACACATCGCGGCCAGCCAGCCCTCCTGCTCTCAGTCATTATCATACACTGTGCATGATAATGACAGCAGCGGTTAGCATTGTGTGTTACTGCCTGTAATACACACTACAGACGCTAACCTGCTGTGCACAGTGTGCTGTCATTATCATA
>ONZH01030229.1:0-71658 GCA_900303285.1 Rhinella marina
GTTCATATAAGGTGCTTCCTTCCTGCCCCCTGTCAGGTTAAGTGCCACAAGGGGGTGGGAGTGGTGCTGTTCATATACGGTACTCTTCCCACTCTCTGTAGGGTTTGGCAAACCGGGGCGGGGTGGTGCTGTTCATATAACGGTGCTTCCTTCCTGCCCCTGTCAGGTTAAGTGCCACAAGGGGGGTGGGAGTGGTGCTGTGCTGTTCATATAACGGTGCTTCTTCCACTCTCTGTAGGGTTTGGCACAACCGGGGGTGGGGGTGGTGCTGTTCATATAACGGTGCTTCCTTCCTGCCCCCTGTCAAGGTTAAGTGCCACAGGGGGTGGGAGTGGTGCTGTTCATATAACGGTACTTCTTCCCACTCTGTAGGGTTTGGCACAACCGGGGGTGGGGGTGGTGCTGTTCATATAACGGTGCTTCCTTCCTGCCCCTGTCAGGTTTAAGTGCCACAAGGGGGTGGGAGTGGTGCTGTTCATATAACGGTACTTTCCCACTCTCTGTAGGGTTTGGCACAACCGGGGTGGGGGTGGTGCTGTTCATATAACGGTGCTTCCTTCCTGCCCCTGTCAGGTTAAGTGCCACAGGGGGTGGGAGTGGTGCTGTCATATAACGGTACTTCTTCCACTCTCTGTAGGGTTTGGCAAACCGGGGCGGGGGTGGTGCTGTTCTATAACGGTGCTTCCTTCCTGCCCCCTGTCAGGTTAGTGCCACAAGGGGGCTGGGTGGTCTGTTCATATATGGTACTTCTTCCCACTCTCTGTAGGGTTTGGCACAACGGGGGGGGGTGGTGCTGTTCATATAACGGTGCTTTTCCTTCCTGCCCCCTGTCAGGTTAAGTGCCACAAGGGGGTGGGAGTGGTTGCTGTTCATATAACGGTATTCTTCCTCTCTGTAGGGTTTGGCAACAACCGGGTGGGGGTGGTGCTGTCATATAACGGTGCTTCTTCCTGCCCCCTGTTTTCAGGGTTGATTGCCACAAGGGGGGCGGGAGGGGTTGCTGTTCATATAACGTGCTTCCCTGTTCCTGTAAGGTTTAGTGCCACGAGGTGTGAGAGTGGCGCTGTTTTCCCCCCCGTATTTTAACGGGATTGGGGGGCTGTTCATATAACAGTGCTTCCTTCCTGCCCTGTAAGGTTAGTGCCAACGAGGGATGGGAGTGGCGCTGTTTTATAACAGTGCTCCTCCACTCCTGTAGAGTTGGCACAATCGGGGGTAGGGTGTTGCTGTTCATATAACGGTCTACCTTTCTGCCCTTAGGTTAGTGCACAAGGGGGTGGGAGTGGTGCTGTTCATATACAAGCCTCCCACTCTCTGTAGGGTTTGCAGCAACGGGATCGGGTGTGCTATTCATATAACGGTGCTTCCTTCCTGCCCCTGTAAGGTTTAGTGCCACGAGGGGGTGGGATGGTGCTGTTCATATAACAGTGCTCCTTCCACCCTCTGTAGGGTTTGGTACAACCGGAGGTGGGGGTAGTGCTGTTCATATAACGGTGCTTCCTTCCTGCCCCCTGTAAGGTTTAGTGCCACAGGGGGATGGGAATGGCGCTGTTCATATAACGGTGCTCCTTCCCATTCTCTGTAGGGTTTGGCACAACCAGGATGGGGTGGTGCTGTTCATATAACGGTGCTTCTTTCCTGACCCCTGTAAGGTTTAGTGCCACGAGGGGGCGGGATAGGTGCTGTTTATATAACGGTACTCCTTCCCACTCTCTGTAGGGTTTGGCAAAACCGGGAGTAGGGGTGGTGCTGTTCATATAACGGTGCTTCCTTCCTGCCCTCTGTAAGGTTTAGTGCCACGAGGGGATGGGAGTGGTGCTGTTTATATACGGTACTCCTTCCCACTCCCTGTAGGGTTTGGCAAAACCGGGAGTAGGGGTGGTCCTGTTCATATAACGGTGCTTCCTTCCTGCCCCCTGTAAGGTTTAGTGCCACGAGGTGATGTGAGTGGCACTGTTCATATAACAGTGCTCCTTCCTACTCTCTGTAGGTTTTGGAACAACCAGGGATGGGGGTGGTTCTGTCCATATAACGGTGCTTCCTTTCTGCCCCCTGTAAGGTTTAGTGTCACGAGGGGATGAGAGTGGCACTGTTCAAATAACGGTCCTCCTTTCCATTCTCTGTAGGGTTTGGCACAACCGGGGAGGGGGAGGTGCTGTTCATATAACGGTGCTTCCTTCCTGCCCCCTGTAAGGTTTAGTGCCACAAGGGGGTGGGATAGGTGCTGTTTATATAATGGTGCTCCTTCCCATTCTCTGTAGGGTTTGGCACAACCGGGGATGGGGGTGGTGCTGTTCATATAACGGTGCTTCCTTCCTGCCCCCTGTAAGGTTTAGTGCCACGAGGGGGTGGGATAGGTGCTGTTTATATAACGGTACTCCTTCCCACTCTCTGTAGGGTTTGGCAAAACCGGGAGTAGGGGTGGTGCTGTTCATATAACGGTGCTTCCTTCCTGCCCCCTGTAGGATTGGTTTAAGCAGGGTCGCCATCAGATATTCTCATATAGTCATAATGTATAAGTCTCTATAACATAACCTCTTATAAATCCCAGTATAAATATGCACAGTAGTGGATATAGAGTATTGTAGGCCTGGAATGTATTATACATCTTTCCACCTAGTGATGATATTACAGTATGTAACCTATGGGTGACCTCTGTGCTTCACAGGCACCCCTAATCAGACATAATTTGGATAGGATTTATACTAAAACAGCCCTCCATGTGCCATAACATAGGAGATGTACCCTTGTGCAGCCAAACCTACCTTATAGAGCACAGTTATTTGTACCTTCCCAACTATATTATTGAAGATTGACCCCTTTTCCATAGTTTATTGAGTAAAAATACCAAAGAGACAACTGCTCCCATATTGTAATATCCAGGGAGCGGCAAATAGCCACACAACATTGTGTCCCCATGGGTGTAGTATAATAGTATGGACATAGTTGTGCCATAGAGTATAGTCCATATATAAACCTTACTGCAGTCCTGACTATATCACTCTGATATATCCTGGCTACAGTAATGGTTGTGATATAGTAACTGATGCAGAGGATGCCTTGTGTGATAAGTAAAATGAATGTAAAATTATGACATGTTCTTAAAGGGAACCTGTCATCAACTTTATGCTTACCTCACTGACAGCAGCATAAATTAGTGACAGAAATGCTGATTTCAGTGGTGTGTCATTCATGAGGTAAAAGTAAGTGGTTGCCAAGAACCAGCATCATAATCATTGCAGCACAGGCATTGAAAAGAGTCAAATCTACCTGAGAAGAGTCATGGTTATTCCTAATCTCCTGCTCTCCCCGCCCATCTGCTGATGATTGGCAGTTCTCTCCTAGACAGAAAGGGAGAAAACTAGGTAGAAGACTGTCAGTCATCTGCAGGTGGGCAGGGAGAGCGGGAATTCATGAATAAACATGACTTTTCTCGGATAGATTTGACTCTTCTCCAGGCCTGTGCTGCAATTATTATGATGCTGGTTCTCAGCAACCACTTACTTTTAGCTCATGAGTGACACACTGCTGAAATCAGCATTTCTATCACTATGTTATGCTGCCCTCAGTGAGGTCAGCATAAGGGTTCATTCACACGACCGTGATTTACCTCCGCGTCCGATTCGCAATTTTTGCGGATCATGCATGGATCCATTCATTTCTATGAATCCGCAAAAATTGCGGAAAACCTTTTAGATGTGATCCGTGTCATGTCCGTTCCGTGTGTCCGTTCCTTTTTTTTTAGAACATGTCCTATTCTCAGCCGCAAATTGCAGTCCGCGGCCCCATTCAAGTCAACGGGTCCGCAAAAAATACGGATAGCACACGGAATGCATCCGTGTGTCATCTGTTTTTTGCGGACGCCTTGCCTGAAAATGTAAATGTAAACGCCTTCTTGGTCACATGGTGCAGCAACCCACGCCCAGGAAGAATGGAGAGGAGGAGAACAAATGGCTCAGTGATGTCTTTCATCAACGTAGAGAACCTATATTTTTGGTTCAAGAGCGGCCCCAAATATGGGACACCCGCTCTGATCTTTACCATGACCGCATCAAGAAAGATGCGGCATGGGAAGAAATTACAAAACTGCTGAATCCAGAGTCATGGGAGAAAGCAAGCAAGACCCTGCGCAAGAACATGGGTATGTGGAGCTCCTATGTAAAAGTATGTGCCCCCCCAGTGCACCCTACATTATGTGCCCCCCCCTGAAATGCCCCCTAAAGTATGTGCCCCCCTGCTCTGCACCCTAAAGTATGCGACAACCCCTGAAGTGCCTGCAAAATAATGCAGCAACCCCTGCATTGCCTGCTAAGGTATGCATCAACCCATGCAGTGCCTGCTAAATAATGCGACAACCCCTGCAGTGCCTGCTAAGGTATGCATCAACCCATGCAGTGCCTGTTAAATAATGCGACAACCCCTGCAGTGCCTGCTAAATAATGCGACAACCCCTGCAGTGCCTGCTAAATAATGCGACAACCCTGCAGTGGCTGCTAAAGTATGCGACAACCCCTGCAGTGCCTGCTAAAGTATGTGACAACCCCTGCAGTGCCTGCTAAATAATGCGACAACCCCTGCAGTGCCTGCTAAATAATGCGACAACCCCTGCAGTGCCTGCTAAATAATGCGACAACCCCTGCAGTGGCTGCTAAAGTATGCGACAACCCCTGCAGTGCCTGCTAAATAATGCGACAACCCCTGCAGTGCCTGCTAAATAATGCGACAACCCCTGCAGTGGCTGCTAAAGTATGCGACAACCCCTGCAGTGCCTGCTAAAGTATGCGACAACCCCTGCAGTGCCTGCTAAATAATGCGACAACCCCTGCAGTGCCTGCTAAATAATGCGACAACCCTGCAGTGCCTGCTAAATAATGCGACAACCCCTGCAGTGCCTGCTAAATAATGCGACAACCCCTGCAGTGGCTGCTAAAGTATGCGACAACCCCTGCAGTGCCTGCTAAATAATGCGACAACCCCTGCAGTGCCTGCTAAATAATGCGACAACCCCTGCAGTGCCTGCTAAATAATGCGACAACCCCTGCAGTGCCTGCCTAAATAATGCGACAACCCCTGCAGTGGCTGCTAAAGTATGCGACAACCCCTGCAGTGCCTGCTAAAGTATGTGACAACCCCTGCAGTGCCTGCTAAATAATGCGACAACCCCTGCAGTGCCTGCTAAATAATGAGACAACCCCTGCAGTGCCTGCTAAATAATGCGACAACCCCTGCAGCAACCCCTGCAGTGCCTGCTAAATAATGCGACAACCCCTGCAGTGCCTGCTAAATAATGCGACAACCCCTGCAGTGGCTGCTAAAGTATGCGACAACCCCTGCAGTGCCTGCTAAAGTATGCGACAACCCCTGCATTGCCTGCTAAAGTATGCGACAACCCCTGCAGTGCCTTCTAAAGTATGCGACAACCCCTGCAGTGCCTGCTAAAGTATGCGACAACCCCTGCATTGCCTGCTAAATAATACGACAACCCCTGCAGTGCCTGCTAAAGTATGCGACAACCCCTGCAGTGCCTGCTAAAGTATGCGACAACCCTGCAGTGCCTGCTAAATAATACGACAACCCCTGCATTGCCTGCTAAAGTATGCGACAACCCCTGCAGTGCCTGCTAAAGTATGCGACAACCCCTGCAGTGCCTGCTAAATAATACGACAACCCCTGCAGTTCCTTGCAAAATAATGCGACAACCCTGCATTGCCTGCTAAAGTATGCGACAACCCCTGCAGTGCCTGCTAAAGTATGCGACAACCCCTACAGTGCCTTCTAAAGTATGCGACAACCCTGCAGTGCCTGCTAAAGTATGCGACAACCCCTGCAGTGCCTGCTAAAGTATGCGACAACCCCTGCAGTGCCTGCTAAATAATACGACAACCCCTGCAGTGCCTTCTAAAGTATGCGACAACCCCTGCATTGCCTGCTAAATAATGCGACAACCCCTGCAGTTCCTTGCTAAATAATGCGACAACCCTGCATTGCCTGCTAAAGTATGCGACAACCCCTGCAGTGCCTGCTAAATAATACGACAACCCCTGCAGTGCCTTCTAAAGTATGCGACCCATGTGCACCATGGGTCGCAGGTATGTGTGAAGTGTGAAGACAAGGTGGAATAGCACCAGGGATCAATTCCAACGGGAATTGAGCGATACCACGCGTAGTGGGAATGCCGGTGGGAAGAAGAGACCATGTTTATATACCCAGCAGCTCAAATTTTTAAAGGACCTTGTGGAATTGCGGCCATAAGTATATATTTATTTACCATTTTTTATATTATTTTACATGTCGTATATTATATGGTGCATAGCATCATAGATGACTATGACATGCCTCCCAAGTGTCCCTCTTTTGGAGGGACAGTCCCTCTTTTTGACCCAAGTCCCTCTGTCCCTCATTGATCCTTAATGAATGTCCCATTTTTTGACCTGGAGAATCAATGCATAAATGTGCATTACTAATTTTTTAAAATTTCTCCGTCCTAAACTGTCTGTATGGTTTCTACCTGTATATTAGACCATAATTTGAATAATTTGTGCAATTTGGACCTTAAAACATCTACAATTTGATGATTTATGTGCTAATATGTTAATGAATATTGAAGCTTTTTAAAAAAAAATTGGCCCAGTGGCTTCACACGCTGTTAAAAAATAAAAGGAACTTATACTCACCTAATCGATCCCCCGCTGCTGCACTTGTGACGGAGTCGGTAATTGTGATTTGGGCTGAGTTATTTCTCCTAATTTTTATGATAGATTTGAAAAAAATAGGCACCTAAAACCGTTATGGGCACCACACATATTGTCCCTCTTTCTGAGTGTAAAATGTTTGGAGGTATGCTACGATGCTGTGCACGTCGGGCCGCCAAACATATGAGTCTGGGACAATAGTCCTGCGGGCGGCCAGACGTGCACAGCATCATAGTCATCGATGATGTTGTGCGCTCCGGTGCACACAATCTATGCTGCTCCGGGACATATGGCCCGCTCTCAGACTGTATGTCTTGGATCGCATACGGTCGTGTGCAAGGGCCCTTACACGAGCGGATTCAGTCTGAGAAATCAGCAGCGTGCAGGAGAGCCAAGCCCTATTTTGGACAGAAGAGGGAGCAGTAACATGATTGATAATGCTCCCTGCATCTCTGTAATCTTTTTTTTACAAAATTACAATGAGATAAAGTTGTCACTGTGATTTTGGAGTAAAAAGATCACATAGAGGCCCGGAGCATTATCAATCATGTAAATGCACCGGCCCTCTGCTGTCTTGAACGGGGCTTGGCTCTCTTTCACGCAGCGGATTTCTCAGACTGAATACGCTCTAGTCAAAGAGCCATTATCTGATCCAAATAGAAATGGGGCTGTGCACGATACCAAAGATAGGTGCTATACAATGTACAGAGCTGTCTTTGGTAATCATGGTTCAGGCTTCTTTCACACACACATAAGGTTTGTCTGGCCTGATATTCAGCCAAGAAAAAAGTAATTGGGATCCGTACTCCAGTTTGCACATTCGTGCTGACGGATGTCCCTCACAAACCCATTTACTATTTGGGACCAGATCGGCATGAAAAACGTCAAACATGCGGAGAGGCACTGTTAAAAAAAACCACAGCATGTGTATATTTTTGTCCAGATCTTAAAGGCCTACTTCTGTGGTGGAACTGCCTGCTGGACAAGCAATGAGAGTCTTCAATAATCTTTGCACTGCTATGGAGAGTCTTGTGAGAGTCTTCAGGATTTTTAGCCATCTCAGTTTTTTTTTTTCATTTTTTAAAGTAAAAAAAATGTTAGGGATAATATTACTTGTGTGTATTGTAATGTACCAAAGAAAAGACAATACCGCATGACATGACCGCACATCTGAGTTATTTAATTAATTATTTATTTATTGATTGATTTATTTTCCTTTCCTCCATATAGACCCCAGTGCTTGACACGTCCAAGGGCTCCTGGAATGCACGTTGCTACGCATTGTACCATCGGTAACTCCAGCTGTTTGGTACACATCGTCACACGCACTGGGTGATACGTCGGCATGCCAAGCATACGCAATATCTAGTAGCATACGCTTAGTGCGTGGGAGTTTGTTCAGGCGTATGATCACAGTAATGGATTCGCCTCCCTTTGCCTCCACCCCTCATGACCTCTAGGGCACTACAGGTGATCTTGCTTTGTTTGATTTAGTAGTATATATATATACTGACACACCTCATTGTATGTCATTACCCTTGAGGAAGCTGGTGAGACCGGCGATACACGTGGGGTGTTATACCTGGACAACATGCCGTCTCACTATTACAACAGATGAGTACTTTGAATATACCTGTGCACTTATGTATTTTGATATATATTTGATGTATTGTTATATTTTCTATATAGATTTTTTAATATTGGTGGTATTTTTTCTTATTTATACATATTAGTGCTGCGGTGTATGTGTGTCCCATTGTGGACTTCATGTGTTGTCCTGGTTTGTGTGGAACTTATCATGGTTTCCTCACATTGTTTTTTTTCATTGTATACAATTTTTAAAGTGTATGTGGTGTGTTTTTCAATAAATAGTATTTTACTCAGATGTGCGGTCATGTCATGCGGTATTGTCTTTTCTTTGGTATTGCATGATGTATGATTCAAAACTGCGACCAACGCATTATGAATTAGTTTGCCCCCTTTTTCTTTGTTTGGTCTTTCACAGCACTGTGGACAATCTGGAAGAGGAACAAAAGGTCTGTCGATTCTGACGAAACACAGATCACAACTCCTACTTCACCGGTGGCGTGTTCCCAAAACCCCCCCGGAAACAGAGATGCCACAAGAACACCAAGAACAGGCAGCAACTCCACGTGAAGAAAGGCCACAGTCTCCCTCATCGCGTCCAGCAGCATGACATCGGGCACGAAGTCAACAGGGGGAACCACAAGCAAATACTCGAGCCATGACTGATAGTCATGTGCTCGAGTATCTGTTCAAAAATCAATCCGAGGGCCCAGAGGAAGTGATGTTGCAATCCCTGGCTCCATTTCTTCGGCGTGTGCCACAAGAGCGGCGTCCCCAGTTTATGTCACTTATGAACACAATGTTGGATATATTTGCCTGGCCTCAAGACCCGTCAAAATTGGTCCATATGGTGGAACAATACAAATGGCGAATCCAAGGAACACCGAGGATTGGCAACTCACCGGGGTGACCAAATGAGTGCACAATCCAGTAGCACTTATACTGGGCAGTATCCACCAAATGACCATGGAGAGGGTCGGCCCACCTCCACAAGGGCTGCAGGCCATTTACGCGTGAACCTTTTGAGATGTAAATTTTTTTTTAATGTTTATATGCCAAATTTAGACAAAAAGTTTTGGTTGCAGTAACTAATTGTGTCATGTCTTTTTTTGAAAGGGAGCAGAAATATCTGCTTTTGAGTAATGGGCCAGCTTTAGTGCTGCCCTATCCATTTTTCAGGATAGGGCATCGCTAAAGCATGCACGTGAGTGCCTGTGACATCACCGGTCTCACTGTTAGACGGTAGCCTCCGCCTGGCAGAGCCCAGTTGTCACCGAAACTGCACAAAATGCCTTTGCCCTGCGCTATTCATTGCAGAGTAAAGGAGAGCATTGCAGCATCAAATGCTCGTCAGATAGGCTGCCTGTTTTAATTCATTCAGTATAAAGTCAGTATAAATTCATCGACTGCCATGAATTGCTTCCAACTGCCATGACAATGCTCCTGCAGGGCTGCGTACAAATCACGAATAAGCAGACCTGAAGATCCTGGTCTACCATGCAGCGTCTGGTCCAGACCAAATGATGAAGAGGTTAGGTATTGGTCCAGGTCAGCATCGAAGGAAGCATCATAAATTCGGATGAAATTGTGAAGAAGAACACAAGCTTGAATCACTGGGGTAGCATTCTCCAGATCCAGCAGGATAGATGACATAAAGACCCTCCACTTGTTGGCAAGAAGACCAAAAGCGCACTCCACATACCGACGGGCACACGTCAATGAGTAATTGAAGATACGCCTTCTGTCATCTAAGTCACGTCTTGGGAAGGGCCGCATCACGTTTGCTGTAAGTGCAAAACCTTCCTCCACGACTATGACAAAAGGAGCCAGAGGTCCAGCAGATCCAGGCAGTCTTCCGTGCCGCGGCTCCGCATAAAAAGATAGAACATGTCCTATACTTGTCCGTACGCACGGACAAGTATAGGCATTTTCAATGGGGCCGCACGGCGTGTGTTCCGAGCGCTGCGGAACACACGCCGGGCGGTCCCCGTATATTTGCGGGTCCGCAATAATGCGGACCCGCAAATATACGGTCGTCTGAATGAGGCCTTACACTGATGTTAAAATGAGACTTTTGCCAATATATTCTTATATCAAGAACATACCGTAGCCCGAGCACTGCGTCAAGGTATCTCAGAGTGGCTCGGGACCTAAAACTAACCTACCTATGCCGTATGGGCAATTGCGGAAGGAGCATATAGGCCGACAGACAGCCACCAACTCCTAGTTACCTCCAGCGTGAGATTACACATGCAATGGGAGGAGGGTGGAGGATATGAGGGGGAGCAATTCCTGCTGTTAGCAACGGATCACATGTGCAGGATTTGCTCCCCCGGTTTGATATGCGCAACAGCATATGGGGTTTGAGCAATTTTCTGCCATTTTAGACCACGTTTTTTTTCAGTGATTGTATTTGGACATTTATACCTGGAGGTGTGGCAACTCCAGGTCTGAATGTACCATTACTTACATCTTATGGTAACATTCTGGTGCACCTGTGCAGCCTGAGTCACATGAGTCATTGGTAGGTGGGGCTCACAGCCTTAGAAACTGGGCGCATTCTTCAAAGCCCTGAGCAACACGTAGCCAATCTAGTACTCGGGGCTCCGGCATCATCGTCTCGCGAAGTCGCTCCCAGATGACTTTACAAGTGTGTGGAACGATTTGCGAAATGGTAGAAATCCCCAACAAGAACTCAAAGTGCAGTGATGTGAAAGAGTTGCCTGTTGCCAGGAATCTGGAAAGAAAAATAAAAAAATTAAAAATACATATCTGAGGAGGTTGAAAAAGAAATAGTGAATGCTTTATGATATTGGTCACCTCAAGGTGATGACTAGCCTTTCCTCAGGTGATATGCAGTGCCTCATATCAGTAGTCTGGAAGATGACACCAGGACGAAGATACTCCAGCAGACGGTCAAAGGTGGACACCGACATCTGGCAAAATAGTTTAAATTTGTCCGGGTGTTGCCTCAGGTCAGCATACAAAGTATGGAAGTGGCCTTCCTGCTCCTGTGGGGTGAACCCAAAGCCGCTTCCTCCTCGGTTCCTTGTCCAACATTGGTGTTTGCTGTCCGTATCGCCGAGAGAGAAGCCAGTACAGCAGAACCGTATCTGCAGGTGTTTTGGGCATGATGTACACAAAGAAATCGCCAGAAACCTATGCAAGCTAACAAAGGAATCTAACAGAGCATACTACGCTGTGAAAAGCAGTAGCAAATGGCGCCTAAGCGATCATGTGACCTTTTTATGGGTGTTAACAGGGGTTGGACATTTTAATTTGACAATTTGCGGACCGTGAAAAACGGAAGACACAAGGAAACATTACGTCCGTTTTATACGGACTTATGGAACGGAAATGGAAATGTAACGGAAAACATACGGTTTTATTATTGGGCACACGGATCCGTGATTTGCGGACCGCAAAAATACAATGGTCGTGTGAATGCTCCCTAAAGTTGATGACAGGTTCCCTTTAAGACATCTTGTGATTGATAGATATTTGATGATAGCTTTGCCATGTAACCTTATACAAGTACTGGTTATTACCTTCTTCTGGTTCTTTCCTTTTCTGGGCTCCTGTCCTAGGATGGTAGGGTTTTATCAGAGAAAGTTGGTGGGAGGTAGACCGGCTATTGGCCAGGTCCCTCAAAAAGGTGGAAAAGGTGTAATCTATGTGCTTCTAGAATAAGGGGATCAGGAAGGGGTAATCTGTATGCTTCTAGAATAAGGGGATCAGGAAGGGGTAATCTGTATGCTTCTAGATAGGGGGGGGGGTATCGGGAGAGGTGATCTATGAGTTACTGAGGAGAAGCAGTAGACGAGGAATCGGTGACAACAGAGTATTCCTGTAGTACTAGAGGTGAGGTGGGTCTGGAAGGACTATATACGGCTAGGACGAGTGAATCATCTATGTAACCACCGCACCCTCCGCTTTCCCTTTCTACAACACTTTTTTTGCATATTAATAAAATGTTGGTGAAATCTATGAATCTGCCTCTACATTTGTGGACATTTCTTATAATAAAGGTTCAGCTCGTCACTTCTGCATCTTCTTGTCCTTTGTGTCTTTGTGATACTGGACATTGAGTGTTGGGTTAGGTGTCGTTATGTGGGAGAAAATCCACAGGGTTTACAGTAGCAGCAAAGTGGATGAGAGTTTACAAATCACATGTATGATCATCAGAACTGAGCTGCATAGAGGATCTTACATCCACAACATGACAACTGATACTGTGGATTTTTCCCTTTGCAATCCATGGAGTGAAATCTGTGGCATTTCCTTCATGTGGATTTTGCTCCAGATCCACAGTGGATTTTTTGCACTGAAATACGTGCAGTGGTTGCAAGTCAGTGGGGACGGATCGTGTGTCATACCAAACGGATCCGCCCCCATTGACTTACAGTCAGTTGAGGACAGATCCGGATGCCTGCGGCAATGCGAGAGCAGGGGATCTGAGCACTACACTCGTTACAAGCACATTCGCTCAACTCTAGTTGCAAACTCTTAGAGCTCATGCACACGAACGTATTTTCTTTCCATGTCCATTCCGTTTTTTTGTGGACCATATGCAGAACCATTAATTTCAAAGGGTCTGCAAAAAAAAACGGAAGTTACTCCATGTGCTTTCCATTTCTGTATTTCCGTTCCGCAAACAAATAGAATATGTCCTGTTATTGTCCACATTACGGACAAGGATAGGACTATTCTATTAGGGGCCAGCTGTTTCGTTCCGCAAAATACAGAATGCACACAGATGCCATCCGTATTTTTTGGGTATCCGTTTTTTGCGGACTGCAAAATACATATGGTCATGTGCATGAACCCTTACATTGTACAGGGTGGGCCATTTATATGGATACACCTAAATAAAATGGGAATGGTTGGAGGGGGAAACTTTTCAAGATGGGTGGTGACCATGGCGGTCATTTTGAAGTCGGCTATTTTGGATCCAACTTTAGTTTTTTCAATGGGAAGAGGGTCATGTGACACATCAGACTTATTGAGAATGTCACAAGAAAAACAATGGTGTGCTTGGTCGTAACTTTATTCTTTCATGAGTTATTTACAAGTTTCTGACCACTTATAAAATGTGTTCAAAGTGCTGCCCATTGTGTTGGATTGTCAATGCAACCCTCTTCTCCCACTCTTCACACACTGATAGCAACACTGCAGAAGAAATGCTAGCACAGGCTTCCAGTATCTGTAGTTTCAGGTGCTGCACATCTCGTATCTTCACAGCATAGACAATTGCCTTCAGATGACCCCAAAGATAAATGTCTAAGGGGGTCAGATCGGGAGACCTTGGGGGCATTCAACTGGTCCACGACGACCAATCCACTTTCCAGGAAACTGTTCATCTAGGAATGCTCGGACCTGACACCCATAATGTGGTGGTGCACCATCTTGCTGAAAAAACTAATGGAACGTGCCAGCTTCAGTGCATAAAGAGGGAAACACATCATCATGTAGCAGTTGAATACCCCCAAGGTCTCCCGATCTAACCCCCTTAGACTTTTATCTTTGGGGTCATCTGAAGGCAATTGAAAACCCGGCCTGCCGAGTGCATTAGCATAGCAACCAATGACGCCGTGCACTCAGCAGGACAGTAGGCCGGGTTTTCACGGACCGTGGTCCGCGGATATTGCACGAGGCCTTAGGGGAAATGTCCAGCTTTGGTGACGACAGCTTTGAGCTCCTGAACATTATACCACAGACTCACCTGCCTGCAGTCCTGCCGCTGCCCCTTCCGGGCTCATGCACACAAACTTACTTTTTTTTCTGCATCCAGTCCACATTTTGTGTGGGTTGGATGCGGATTCGCGTATGTCCGTTCCGTGGCACCTGCAAAAAAACAAAAACAAAACATAGAACATGTCCTATTCGTGTCTGTTTTACTGACAAGGATAGGACTGTTCTATAAAGGGCAGGACATTCCATCCTGCAAAATGCGGAACACATGCAGGCGGTATCCGTATTTTGTGGATTCGCAAAGAGCAGTGGCAGGACGGCAAGCAGATAAGGCTTCACACTTCAGTTATTTCCATCATTTATTGTGAGCCAAAACCCTAGGTGAAGACTACTCAGAGATCAGGTATACGGGAAATCTGCTCCTGTTCTGTGCTTTTGACGCACACCTGGTTTTGTCTCACAATCATTGATGCAAATAACTGAAGTGTGAATCTGGCATAAGGGCTCATGCACATGGCCGTTGGTTGGCCATGCCTGTATCGCGGCCCCTGGCCACGTGCACCCCACATCACGGACAACATTCACTTCAATGGGTACATAATCCGGAAGGTTGGTGCAAAACGGAGGCACAGAACCACTAAGAAGCGCCCCCATGGGGTTTCTCTCCGTGCCTTCGCACCGAAAAAAATAGAACTCTATTTTTTTGTGGTGCGGACAGATTATGGAACAATTCAAGTTGAATGGGCCTGGATCCGTTACGGCAGCTGCATAGACAGTGCCTGTGCATTGGGGACCACAAATTGTACCCCTGATATGAACTGAGTGACCGGTTGCACATCCGTGTGGTCACTCCATTAATTTCTCAGTGAATTCCGGAGATAGTGGAATTCCCATACAAAAGACTGGAGCGGTCACAATCATGTGCAGCCGATTGTTCTGGTCATTTCAAGGGGTCTGCAGGGGGTACATTGTCCCTGTTCTCCTGAGGGTCCCAGAGGTAGGACCCCCACCGATCTAATAATTATCCCCTATCCTGTGGGGAGAAGATACAATTTAGCAACCGGAATACACCTTTAAACTTTCCATGGTGGTAAACCATCAGAGATGTCAACACTGACACCTTTAACCCTTTGGCGCATTTGGACGTAACTGTACGTCCAAAGTGCAAGTAAGTTGCTGCATTTGGACGCGCAGTTACGTCCAAACTGCTTACCGGGACTGTGACACTATAAAGTGTCACAGCCCCGGAGTCTCCGCTCTCCCGGAGAGCAGAGACGTCGGGGAAGCCGGCAAGGGACCAATCAGAGTGGTCCCTTGCCAGCAAGCGCTCCGATTGGTTAGTCTCTGCAGACTAACCAATCGGAGCGCTTCAGTATTAAAATGCCGGTTTCAGGCTGCGATCTCCACTCTGGAGAGAGATCGCAGCCTGAAACCAGGTAAGTCCTCTGTGCCCCCACATAGCCCCCTTCTTGTAGTGCCCCCCCTTGTAGTGCCCCCTCCTTGTAGTGCCCCCCTGGTGCCTCCGTTGCCCCCCCTCCTGCTTTGTATTGTATGATGGCAGCGGCTCAGGATCGGAGCCGCTGCCATCAGCAGAGAGTGTGAGCTGTAATTACAGCTCACACTCTGCTGCTAACAGCTGAAATCGGTGCTGGCACCGATTTCAGCTGTTTAACCCCATAGATGCTGCGGTCAGTAGCCGCCCGCAGCATCCATGGGGTTAAGAGGGAGGGAGCTCCCTCTCTATACCATCGGGCGGCCGCTGCTGCAATGGCAACGGCCCGATGGTTACCATGGCAACCAGACGCTTTACAAAAAGCGTCCTGGTTGCCATGTAGCTAAGGCTGATTAGACCCTCAGGGTCTGATCAGCCTTAGTGTAGCACTGATACAGTGCATTGCAATAGATGGCTATTGCAATGCACTGTATAGCCATCAAGCCCACTGGATCTTCAAGATCCAAATGGGTCTTGATAAAGTTTAAAAAAAATGTAAAAAGTAAAAAAGAAAAGTGTGAAAAGAAAGTAAAAAAAGTGTAAAAAAGTAAAAAAATAAAGTTTAAAAAAAGTTAAAAAAGCGCCCTTTTTCCCCAAATAAAGTAAAAAAAAAGAAAAAGTACACATATTAGGTATCGCCGCGTCCGTATCGACGGGCTCTATAAAAGCGTCACATGGTCCACCCCGCCAGCTGTACGCAAAAAATTTTTTTAAAAAAAAACTATACCAAAACAGCCATTTTCTGTCACCTTGCCACACAAAAAGTGTATTAGCAGGCGATCAAAAAGGCGTATTTACCCCAAAATGGTACCAATCAAACCGTCATCTCGTCCCGCAAAAAATGAGCCCCTACCTGAGACAATCGCCCAAAAAATAAAAAAACTACAGCTCTCTGACTATGGAGATACTAAAACATGATTTTTTTTGTTTCAAAAATGATATTATTGTGTAAAACTTAAATAAATAAAAATAAGTATACATGTTAGGTATCGACACGTCCGTAACAACCTGCTCTACAAAAATATCACATGATCTCTCCCCTCAGGTGAACACCGTAAAAAATAAAAACTGTCTAAAAAAAGCCATTTTTTATCACATTTCATCACAAAAAATGTAATACCAAGCGATCAAAAAAGCATATGCCCCAAAAAATAGTACTAATCTAACCGTCATCTCGTCCTGCAAAAAATGAGCCCCTACCTGAGACAATCGTCCAAAAAATAAAAAAACTACAGCTCTCTGACTATGGAGACATTAAAACATGATTTTTTTTTGTGCTTCAAAAATATTGTGTAAAACTTAAATAAATAAAAAAAAGTATACATAATTGATATTGCCGCGTACGTAACGACCTGCTCTATAAAAATATCACACGATATAACCTGTCAGATGAATGTTGTAAATAACAAAAAATAAAAACTATGCCAAAACTGCTAGTTTTTGTTACCTTGCCTCACAAAAAGTGTAATATAAAGGTACCAAAAATCGCATGTACCCTAGAATAGTACTAACAAAACTGCCAACTTATCCCGTAGTTTCCAAAATGGGGTCAGTTTTTTGGAGTTTCCTACTCTAGGGGTGCATCAAATCTGACATGGAAACTTAAAGGGTTTCTGTCACCAGTTTTGGGCATATAAAACAGGATGACATTTGCAATGTGCAAATGTCACCTGATGCCCAAACTGGTGATCATTTTTTTACTGGTGCCCCCGTTTTTGAAATAAATCAACTTTTGTCGTATGCAAATGAAGCTTACTAGGTGCAAGGGGCGGTAACCCTGCACCTAGTAAGCGCCGTTTCCCTACCTTTATTCACGCCCCCTTTGTTGTGATAGACAGGGCCAGGCAGCTCGCTCTAGCTGCTCCTGGCCCTGTCCGTGCTGAAAATCCCGCGCCTGCGCCGTTCGGACTTCATTCGGCGCAGGCGCAGTGAGTGCCGATTGCTGCCGGGCTCCCGGCTTCCTCACTGCGCCTGCGCCGATGACGTCACAGAACACCCAGAAGAGAAGGCGGCGCAGGCGCAGTGAGGAAGCCGGGAGCCCGGCAGCAATCGGCACTCACTGCGCCTGCGCCGAATGAAGTCCGAACGGCGCAGGCGCGGGATTTTCAGCACGGACAGGGCCAGGAGCAGATAGAGCGAGCTGCCTGGCCCTGTCCATCACAACAAAGGGGGCGTGAATAAAGGTAGGGAAACGGCGCTTACTAGGTGCAGGGTTACCGCCCCTTGCACCTAGTAAGCTTCATTTGCATACGACAAAAGTTGATTTATTTCAAAAACGGGGGCACCAGTAAAAAAATGATCACCAGTTTGGGCATCAGGTGACATTTGCACATTGCAAATGTCATCCTGTTTTATATGCCCAAAACTGGTGACAGAAACCCTTTAAACTTTTTCCAGTGAAATCTGCCCTGGCGTTCCTTTCCTTCTGCGCCCTGCCATGTGCCTGTACAGCAGTTTACGATGACAAATGGGGCATTTCTGTAAACTACAGAATCAGGGTAATAATTATTGAGTTTTGTTTGGCAGTTAACCCTTGCTTTATTCTCGGACTAAAATGATTTAAATGGAAAATCTGCCAAAAAAGTGAAATTTGGAAATTTTGGATACATTTTTCTTTAATTCTTGTGGAACACCTAAAGGGTTAATAACGTTTGTAAAATCAGTTTTGAATACCTTGAGGGGTGTAGTTTCTAAAATGGGGTCATTTTTGGGTGGTTTCTATGATGAAAGTCTCACAAAGTGACTTCAGACCTGAACTGGTCCTTAAAAAGTGGGTTTTGGAAATTTTGTGAAAAATGTCAAGATTTGCTTCTAAATTTCTAAGCCTTCTAACGTCCCAAAAAAATAAAATGTAATTTTCAAAATGATCCAAACCTGAAGAAGACACATAGGGAATGTAAAGTCATAACTATTTTTGGAAGTATTACTATGTATTTTAAAAGTAGAGAAATTGACATTTGGAAATTTGGAAATTTTTCTAAATTTTTGGTAAATTTGGTATTTTTTTATAAATAAGAATGAAATATTTTGACTCAAATTTACCACTGTCATGAAGTACAACATGTGACGAGAAAACAATCTCAGAATGGCCCGGATAAGTAAAAGCGTTCTAAAGTTATCACCACATAAAGTGAGACATGTCAGATTTGAAAAATGGGGCTCCGGCATTTGGTCCAAACTGGCTGTCGGTTGAAGGGGTTAACCCCCTAGACCACCAGGAATGTGACCTGAACCCATCTGACTATCAGCACAGTCTGTGGATGGAACATGGGGCAGAGGCGCTGGTAATTATGCCCCAGCCCCAGGAGCCCGCTGCTGCCTACATGACAGGATGGTGAGATTTGACTGACAGTGGCTATGTGCCTGGGTGTAACTAGAGCAGTGTTCCCTTATAGTTCTGCCTGTCAGGCCGTCCCTCACTAACACCGCTAGCCAGAAACACCTTCTGTGCCCTGTGTGTGGTGTAGGGCGGCAGCCGGGCTATTGCTTCCGGGTACAGGCGGAATTTCCGGGCTGTCTGCTGTACTTGTAGGAGGGGGAAGCAGAGGTCACGGCGCTGTGCAGGACACATAAGGCTGATGCTTATTATTACAGCACTGCATGGACATGAGCTCTCCTCAGGCAGACCTCAGCGAGCAGCCGCCGCACAGGAGAATGCAGGTACGGCGCTGTACAGGGCCCATCACCATAGTGTCCTGTCTGTACACTGACATGTCTGCTATATATATACACAGGAGAATGCAGGTACGGCGCTGTACAGGGCCCATCACCATAGTGTCCTGTCTGTACACTGACATGTCTGCTATATATATACACAGGAGAATGCAGGTACGGCGCTGTACAGGGCCCATCACCATAGTGTCCTGTCTGTACACTGACATGTCTGCTATATATATATACACAGGAGAATGCAGGTACGTGCTGTACAGGCCCATCACCATAGTGCACGTGTCTGTACAGGCCCCATCACCATAGTGTCCTGTCTGTACACTGACAATGTCTGCTATATATAATATACAGGTGCAGGTATACATATAATAGATGTACATGTACTGACATGACATGTATATATATATATATACACAGGAGAATGCAGGTACGGCGCTGTACAGGGCTCCATCACCATAGTGTCCTGTCTGTACACTGACATGTCTGCTATATATATACACAGGAGAATGCAGGTATGGTGCTGTACAGGGCTCATCACCTTAGTGTCCTGTCTGTACACTGACATGTCTGCTATATATATATACACAGGAGAATGCAGGTACGGTGCTGTACAGGGCTCCATCACCATAGTGTCCTGTCTGTACACTGACATGTCTGCTATATATATACACAGGAGAATGCAGGTACGGTGCTGTACAGGGCCCATCACCATAGTGTCCTGTCTGTACACTGACATGTCTGCTATATATATATATATATATATATATATATATATATACAGGAGAATGCAGGTACGGTGCTGTACAGGGCCCATCACCATAGTGTCCTGTCTGTACACTGACATGTCTGCTATATATATATACACAGGAGAATGCAGGTACGGTGCTGTACAGGCCCATCACCATAGTGTCCTGTCTGTACACTGACATGTCTGCTATATATATATATATATATATATATATATATATATACACACAGGAGAATGCAGGTACGGTGCTGTACAGGGCCCCATCACCATAGTGTCCTGTCTGTACACTGACATGTCTGCTATATATATATACACAGGAGAATGCAGGTACAGGTGCTGTACAGGCCCCATCACCATAGTGTCCTGTCTGTACACTGACATGTCTGCTATATATATACACAGGAGAATGCAGGTACGGTGCTGTACAGGCCCCATCACCATAGTGTCCTGTCTGTACACTGACATGTCTGCTATATATATATATATATATATATATATATACAGGAGAATGCAGGTACAGCGCTGTACAGGGCCCATCACCATAGTGTCCTGTCTGTACACTGACATGTCTGCTATATATATATACACAGGAGAATGCAGGTACGGTGCTGTACAGGCCCCATCACCATAGTGTCCTGTCTGTACACTGACATGTCTGATATATATATATATATATAATATATATATATATATATATATATATATATATACACACAGGAGAATGCAGGTACAGTGCTGTACATGCCCATCACCATAGTGTCCTGTCTGTACACTGACATGTCTGCTATATATATACACAGGAGAATGCAGGTACGGTGCTGTACAGGCCCCATCACCATAGTGTCCTGTCTGTACACTGACATGTCTGCTATATATACACAGGAGAATGCAGGTACGGTGCTGTACAGGCCCCATCACCATAGTGTCCTGTCTGTACACTGACATGTCTGATATATATATATATATATAATATATATATATATATACACACAGGAGAATGCAGGTACAGTGCTGTACAGGCCCCATCACCATAGTGTCCTGTCTGTACACTGACATGTCTGAGATATATATATATATATATATATATATATATATATATATATATATATATATATATATATATATGCAGGTACGGTGCTGTACAGGCCCATCACCATAGTGTCCTGTCTGTACACAGAAATGTCTGCTATATATACCGTATATATATATACAGGAGAATGCAGGTACGGTGCTGTACAGGGCTCATCACCATAGTGTCCTGTCTGTACACTGACGTGTCTGCTATATATACACAGGAGAATGCAGGTACGGTGCTGTACAGGGCTCATCACCATAGTGTCCTGTCTGTACACTGACATGTCTGTTATATATATACACAGGAGAATGCAGGTACGGTGCTGTACAGGGCTCATCACCATAGTGTCCTGTCTGTACACTGACGTGTCTGCTATATATATATACACAGGAGAATGCAGGTACGGTGCTGTACAGGGCTCATCACCATAGTGTCCTGTCTGTACACAGAAATGTCTGCTATATATACCGTATATATATATACAGGAGAATGCAGGTACGGTGCTGTACAGGGCTCATCACCATAGTGTCCTGTCTGTACACTGACGTGTCTGCTATATATACACAGGAGAATGCAGGTACGGTGCTGTACAGGGCTCATCACCATAGTGTCCTGTCTGTACACTGACATGTCTGTTATATATATACACAGGAGAATGCAGGTACGGTGCTGTACAGGGCTCATCACCATAGTGTCCTGTCTGTACACTGACGTGTCTGCTATATATATATACACAGGAGAATGCAGGTACGGTGCTGTACAGGGCTCATCACCATAGTGTCCTGTCTGTACACTGACATGTCTGCTATATCTACACAGGCATGGTCCTTAATTCTTGTACATCTGAAAGGTGTGGATGTTCTACCTGTGACATATTTTATGAGATCATCTGTAAGGATCTGTTCACATATATTGCCTTCCGTCAGTTAGATGCCTGGATGACTTCCTGATGTATATACCTCCTACAGAAGGCTCCAACATATACCACTGTGTAGGCATACATCGCCTAAAAAAATGTATTCTACACGGGACATTTTCTTTTCGTCTATGCTTCTGAATATGTAGTTTATTTGGTATGCAAATGTGCCAGTAAGGTGCCCAGAGGGGCGTCACTCTTGCAGGAAGGAGCCACATCTGGAAATAAGGTACTAAGTGCTATTAGGCCATGGCTTTACTTCAATATCAACTATCCTGGTGACAGATTTCCTTTAAAAGTCTCAGAGCACTTTCCGAATTAGACCAGGCATGTTGGCTTTAGTCTGACCTCTAGTGGTTCTTTATCAGTACGACAGGTTCATAGTCACTAAGACTGGTCTAATTAGTAAGTGTGTGAAAATATGGCACAAGTAAGCTGAAAGCAGGTGCAAATGTGGCTCGCCACTCAAAACTGCTATAGACTGCTTTCACATCTGCGATTTTGCGGTCCGGTTTTGAGATCCAGCAGGGGAACACAAAACCACAGCAAAACGCTTCCATTATAATCATACAAGCTGCTGGATCTGTTAAGAATGGATCCGGTTGTATTATATCGAAGATGAAGAAACTGGATCCGGCACTAAAACCGTTGTAAGTCAATGGGCACCAGATCCGTTTTTTTTCTTGTCTGGAAAAAAACAACTGATCCGGCACCATTAACTTATATGGTTTTTGGCCCTGGATCCGGCTTCTTCAGTTTCCCATGCCGCACACTGAACGTAATGCAGGAGTGAAGTGTGAACAGAGCCTGATGTCAGTCCCTCTGGGGACTGCGGAATAAGGAACTGGATTTAAAAAAAAACTCCCGCAAAAATTTTTATTCTCTGACCTGTTAGAAAGGTGCATGATATAATCTGTAGTGAATGTCATCTTCTTATCAATGAATGTAATTGTGAGCAATAACCTCTCTTCTTATTGTAGCTGGGTCATGTGACCAACTCCCTGACCTCCAACTGACCCAGGACAGGAAGCCAGTCACTGCTCTATTCATTTCTATGAGACTGAAAGTGAGGCTCCCATAGGAATACATGGAGAATTAGACTTCCTGTCCACACATAAGTCTATGTGTGAGTTGGTGGGTCTAATTGCTGGTCACATGACACAGATGAGAAACTTCAGGATGATATAAGTCAAAAATACAGACACTGGTAAGAAAATGACATTCACTACAGATTATATCATGTACATTTCTAGCAGGACATGGAATAAATTTTTTTGCAGGAGTTCTTCTTTAACCAAATTAGACGCAACCTCCCAACTACTCTGCTCAATTTCCCTCCATCGCTGGCGTCCAGAAGTGATGAGATTGCAGCATTTGTCAAACCGTCTCCGTTGTATGTTTCTGTATAAAAATTGACTTTTCTTCTGTTTTTCACAGAGTGGCTACACTCCCACCGAAGAGGAGAAGAGGGTCCTGAGAGAATGTAACTCGGAGAGCTTTTGGTACAGATGTAAGTAGTCAGTCGCATCATTGGATTCTAGTGATAGTCTTAAAGGGGTTTTCTAGATATTGATGATGGGTAGAGATGAGCGAACGTGCTCGTAACGAGCACTGTACCGCTCGGCTCGCATGGGCGCAGGCATCCGGATCCGTCAGGTGAGGAGGACGGAAGCGGCTGCCTGCGCCCATGCGAGCGCAGAGGAGCCGAGCGGTACAGTGCTTGTTACGAGCAAGTTCGCTCATCTCTATTGATAGGTCATCAATATCAGATATTTGGGGGGCCGATCAGCTGTTTGAAGGGGCCACAAGCGCTGGAGACTAGACAGTGGACGGAGCAGACGGCTGAATCTACTGTGTAGTGTCCATGCTGGGGTACTGCAGCTCCGCTCCCGTTCACGTGAAAAGAACATAAACGTCTTACAAATGCTGCGAAAATCAGAGCAAAATGTAAATCCAGCCTAAATGTAGCTTTTGTGTAATGTTATATTCTTGTATTGCAGCTGTTCCCTTGTCTGTTGTTGGCATGATAGCTACACAGGCCCTCATCCGCAGAGGTAGGCACCTTCTTCACTGGGCGGGCTGCTAATGATTTAGTTGTATTTCTGTATTTCTTATTGACAATGATAACATGTCTAACCACCAAAAACATCTGCAAATACTGGATAATTCCAGCCGCAGGTATGGACAGCAATATAACCACAAAAACACCTATAGGTTCAAAAAACTGTCCAGTCATAAATTGTAACAAATACACTTTATTATTATCATCAAAGAAAAACAGACAATAAAATCATAAAGTAACCAACAAGGAACAGTGGTAGGAAAATAGAGGAGAGGGAAAACGGAGTGCAGCAAACCACTCTCCATAAAGTCTGGCTACAAGAAGGTAGCCATGGGTTATAATAAATCAACCACATAAAGCAGTCTAGGGCATATCAAGCTCAGGGACCGAAGGAGCAAAAGGCCTCAAATGAGATCCATATATTGTATTCCGGCCCCTGGGCAAAGATTAATGCCGAAGACAGTAAGATCAATATAACCATAAGTTACCAAATAGCAGCACCGCCAGAGATGGGGGTTAGAATGCCACACAACTGCATCCCAATCCCGACGCTGTTTCGCCACACAAGGCTTCTTCCGGGGAATGGATAATAACTGTCACAACACCGCCTTGTATTTCAACCTTACAGCTGTAATAAATTAAAATCATTACCAGGGACCAATCGGGCTTTCTACCGGAGACATCTACCAATCTCGGGCGTCTCCATCGGGACTACATCACATGTCAGGTGACGCCTGCAAATATCCGGCAGACCAGGATCCGGACATGCGCACTACAGTGCATTCCACCATGAGCCGCATCAGCGTCACTCAGTGCCGTCGCATCTGCGTTCCATACTGGAACGCAGAACTCGCTTTACCGGAAGTATCTGGAGTATATAAGTATAAAGCCCATGGTCTGCCAGATATTTGCAGGCGTCACCTGACATGTGATGTAGTCCCGATGGAGACGCCCGAGATTGGTAGATGTCTCCGGTAGAAAGCCCGATTGGTCCCTGGTAATGATTTTAATTTATTACAGCTGTAAGGTTGAAATATAAGGCGGTGTTATGACAGTTATTATCCATTCCCCGGAAGAAGCCTTGTGTGGCGAAACAGCGTCGGGATTGGGACGCGGCCGTGTGGCATTCTAACCCCCATCTCTGGCGGTGCTGCTATTTGGTAACTTATGGTTATATTGATCTTACTGTCTTCGGCATTAATCTTTGCCCAGGGGCCGGCATACAATATATGGATCTCATTTGAGGCCTTTTGCTCCTTCGGTCCCTGAGCTTGATATGCCCTAGACTGCTTTATGTGGTTGATTTATTATAACCCATGGCTACCTTCTTATAGCCAGACTTTATGGAGGGTGGTTTGCTGCACTCCGTTTTCCCTCTCTCCTCTATTTCCCTACCACTGTTCCTTGTTGGTTACTTTATGATTTTATTGTCTGTTTTTCTTTGATGATAATAATAAAGTGTATTTGTTACAATTTATGACTGGACAGTTTTTTGAACCTATAGGTGTTTAATGATAACCTGTCTGCCTAACATTCAGTGTCATTGTACACCGGTGTAGTTACTATTACACTTGTGCAATTATTTTCTTTACTTGTGCAATTATTTTCCTTAAAGGGGTTGTTCCATTAAGGCAACTTATCCCTTTAATGGGAGAACCCCTATAGAGGGTCATATAAACAGATGTCCAACAAAGTTTAAAAAAACAAACAGCTTATAGTCACTTGGCTGATTCCTCACCGCTGCCACTCAGACAAGATAGTAAATGACTGGGAATTGCTGTAGCCAGTGGCACTCCTGCCATGTTGAGAACAGTAGCATGAAGTGGATGGCAACGGAGACCCATGTAGCACTGGCGTGTCAGTGGTGGGTGATTGGCAAGGTGAGTATAAGCTTATGTCTGTTTCACCATTTGTACGCCATTGGAGAACATTTTCAATGTGCTGGAATACCCCTATAAATTGATTTACACTGATCCCTCGGGATACAATATTTCCAGCATACAATGGTCTTTTCTGACCCATCGTAAGTTGAAAACAGACTCAGCATACAATGTCTCAGACTCAGATCCAACCAAACAAGATCTCTTCTCTGGTAAAATAGTTGTATTAGGCTACTTTCACACTTGCGTTGTTTTATTTCAGTATTGAGCTCCGTCATAGGGGCTCAATACCGGAATAAAACGCTTCCGTTTAGTCCCCATTCATTGTCAATGGGGACAAAACTGAACTGAAGACAACGGAAGGCTCCTAAATGCATGCTGCTGTTTGCTCTCCGTCCTGGGCAACCGCACCAAGACGGATCCAGAATGACCCCCAATGAAAGTCAATGGGGGCGGATCCGTTCAGTGTGACACACTAGTAAACGGATCCGTCCTCCATTGACTTTCAGTGGAGTTCATGACGGATCCGTCCCAGCAATGTTAAAGATAATACAACCGGATCGGTTCATAACAGATGCAGATGGTTGTATTATCAGTAACGGAAGCGTTATTGCTGGACCCTGCCGGATCCAGCAATAACGCTGGTGTGAAACTAGCCTTAGTTGGTAGTTATCAGCTCTTCCTGACTGCTATATGTAAGGACTTGTTTTATCTTTCTTAGTTATCTGCTTATTTTTCTTAAATCTTCATTTTCTCTTATCTTGGATGACATTTTGCGGCTTTGGAACCGATTACTCACTTTACAATGGTTTCAACCTACAATGGTCGTCCTGGAACCAATTAATATTGTAACTTGATGGATCACCATATTGCAAAGTTGGGGACAATTCCTCTACGTCTGAATTGTGACTTTATAGTAAATGTATTTGAGGGTGGAAAATAAGCCAATAGGTCAATATGGAATAATGACGATTTAAAGGAGGTTTTCCAAGTATTTTTTACTGATGACCTATCTTGAGGATCTGATCGGTGGGGGGTCTGAAACCTGGGACCCCGTTGATCAGCTGTTTAAGAAGGAACCGGTGCTCACAGTAACACCATGACCTTCTCTCTTCAAACCAAGCACAGCGTCGTCCATTGTATAGCGGCTGTGCTTTATGTCGCAGCTCAGACCCATTCTCTTCAGTGGGGCTGAGGTGTGCCTAGGCCAGCTGTAGGCAACCTCCTGCACTCTAGCTGTTGTGAAACTACAACTCCCAGCATGCATAATTGCTCTGCTCCTCTCAGAACTCCCATAGAAATGAATGGAGCATGCTGGGAATTGAAGTTTCACAACAGCTGGAGTGCAGAAGGTTTCTGATGCCTGGCCTAGGCCATGTGACATCACTGGCCTGGGAAAAACTGCGAGAAGGCCACAACCCTACTGCGAGCGCTGCTGCCTTTTCAAACAGCTGATCAGCGGGGTCTTGGGTGTCAGACCCTCACTGATCAGATACTGATGACCCTGGATAGATCATCAGTAAAAAAAAAAAAAAAAAACCCTTTAATAATTAATATTGCATGGCGTATATACCTGTTTCTGAATACTTCGGGCATATATTCATCTGCAGCGCTGTAGTCCTGTCACTTATTTCATGTCACTGTTATGTGATAACACTTTTTATCTGTTGCAGGCATACTTACAACATCCACCAGATTCGGTTCTTTCCCAAAAGTAGCCTGTAAGTGGATTTATTTCATACTTGTGTCATCTTGTTGGCAGTATAAGGCTAGGTTCACATCTTCATCAGAGGCTCTTTAAAGTTTTTTTATATTTGCAGAAAAGTCAAATACCTGTGGATAAATCCATACTGACCTGTTCCCCTTCACTCCATGCCATCTCCCTGCCTTCTGGTCCCCATATTTTAGCTTCTGCATGGACGGGGTCATGTACGCAGCTGAAACCAATGACTAGCCACGGCAGTACGTCACCACTGAGAACAGTTATTGTCGGCGGCAGAGCACAAGGCCCTATTCATACAGAAGTTGGCAGACGGGGACGGGAAGACCGGTGAAGAGAGCCAGGGAGCAAGTGAGTATGGGTCTTTTCCGTAGGTTTTTCAGGCTGGGTGGCTGGTGTAGGTGATCTTGCAGAAATTCCCCATGAACTTCCATGCGGATTTGTGTGTGTTTTGCGCCAAAAACAGCATTTGTTACTTGGGGTTAGATGCAGTCTTGCCGCAGATCTCATTCTTTCATTGAAAAGGGTGAAAACCACTCCAAAAAACTGACATGCTGCAGCTTTCAAAATCCACACCGCAGGTCAGTTTCTGCACAGAAGAAAAAATCTCATTCACTTTGCTGGTACCGTATTACGCTGTGGTTTTTCCACACAAGAGTAAAAAAAAAAACTGCTGTGTGAATGAGACCTTAGGAGATATTTTGATACCTTTTACTTGCCAGTGTAGAAAAATGAACCAATGAAGTAGATTGCTTTTCTTCTATTGACTAGTCAGCTAACTGCTCTTTATCTGTCCTCTCAGACTAAGGGCACATTCACACGACTGTAGTGTTTTGCGGATCGTCAAAACACAGATACCGGCCCCTGTTTATGTTCCGTAATTTGCGGACCGCACGTGGCTGCAACTATAATAGAACATACCTATTCTTGTCTGCGATTGCGAACAAGAATAGGACATGCTCTATCTTTTTTTGCTGGTCCACGTAATCACGGATGAGGACAGCACACTGTGTGCTGTCCGCATCCTTTGCAGCCCCATTGAAATGAATCGGTCCGAACCAGTTCCGCTAAGGCTGGGTTCACATCTGCAGTTCTGTCTCAGGCATTCTGTACCAGCGGAGGAACAGACTGCTGGAGTCTACCGTTTCTGGCACAGTCGGATAACCCCACGCACCGCCGGATCCCCATTCACTGAAATAAGATCCGGCAGTGATTTGGCCGCTTACCGACGTATGTGCCAGCTTTCGGCCAGACAAAAAATGCTTCGGAACAGGCTGCTGGAATTAAGGATGCAGATGGGAACCCAGCCTAATCAGTTTTGACTTTGGCATGCTCTAAAAACCATAAAAGCTATAGCCATCTTTGAGGCCATGTTATTATTGAGTTAGATGTATGTTGGGTTTAGAGGTTTTTTGTAGTAAGGTTTTATTAAAGATGGTCTGTAATGTTCATGCTTTACACTACACAGCCAGCTGCAGAATGCTGCTCTGTGCTAAGTCTGTCAGACTAGCTGTCCAATGGCTCAGCTTTCAGGCTCGTTCTCTTCTTCTGAACGAACTTATTAAGCTAAATGAAGACCAAATCAAAGTTGTGCTTTGATTTGGTCCAAATCCACGTAGTAAACCCTCCAGTAGAAGACAGAGAAGGGTGGCAAGCAGCCAGTCTGAAGGATTTATTGCACAACGGCATGCTGCAGCTGCTATGTACTGTGAAACATAAAAGCTGCAGAAGCCATTTAAAGCAATATTTTCAATTAAAAAAAAAAAAAACTATCGCCAAAACATTTCAGACAAAATCAAGTAAAATGTCCATCCAAAGGTGTTCTTTTAAGCTAGGTGATCCCTACAATGAAGCCTGTGGCAGTGATAATCAAGTGACATTTATCACTATAGGTCAGTGATGGCTAACCTCGGCACTCCAGCTGTGGTGAAACTACGACTCCCAGCATGCTCCATTTATTTCTATTGAGTTCTGAGAGCAGTCAAGCAAGGGGGGCATCTTGGGATTTGTAGTTTTACCACAGCTGGAGTGCCAAGGTTAGCCATCACTGCTATAGGTTATATACCTGTAGCCTTTATCAGATGTACAAGACTATAATCCGCCTGAAAGACACAATGTGACAGTATTGTCTGATATTGTATTTTTATATGTATTTGTCTTTTGTCTGGAAGTTGCTGGTGTCTTTGGATATGTAGCGGGAAAGATTTCGTACATTAAAGAATGCAGGGAGAAATTTCTGAGATTGGAGAATTCCCCGATGGCAGAGATTATTCGTCAGGGACCAAGGCCTCCAGCACAGTAAGATAATCTGTCGTTCTACCAAACAAAAGAAAGTTCTGCAATTTATAACTTGGAGACTCTTCTGTAAAAGTTTGCTTTCACATTGGCTGCAATATGGATCTCCCCTTTAAAAGAAATGTGTTATCAGAAATTGACCTATTGTTTAAATCAGGGGTAGGGAACCTCCGGCTCTCCAGCTGTTGTGAAACTACAATTCCCAGCATGCTTCATTCATTTCTATGAGAGTTCTTAGAAGAGCAGAGCGAGTATGCTTGCTGGGAGTTGTAGTTTCACAACAGCTGGAGAGCCGGAGGTTCCCTACCCCTGGTTTAAATCATGTTTTTATGTTTAACATATTTTTAAAGAATTTTTGATGATGTTATTTTTAATTTTCCATGTCAATATCTATATTTATGCAAAAACCATAAAATCCCGCAGTTTTCCCACTGGCACTAAGCCGAATGATCGGCGCCACTTCTTGGTCTGTACAGATCACTTTACTGCAGTTATCTGCTTATCTACATACAGAGGCATAAATAGAATGACAGATAATACAGGAAACACCAGATAATTGTACAAGGAGGGGGTAGATAAGATTTAACAATGATCTCTGCACAGGTCACAGAACATGCCTAGAAAACCTTCCCATAGAAGTCAATGAGGTCCCCTCCTGTCCATTGTGTCTATGGACCATGTGGCTGCTGCAAAGTAATTTTTTAAATACTTTGTAGATGCTGTGAAGAACAGCTCAGGCAAGACGGCAGCCCCCATAATCATATTCAGGAAATAAAGTAAATAAATCTTTTTTTTGATTTTTCTTTTTCCTCCCTACCATCAAAGAACAACGGGAAAATTTTGTTGCGTGAAATATAAAAATCTCCATTTTTTTTTTTTTTTTTTTTTTTATGGTGTTCAGTATACACTAAAAATGACATGATGACCTTATTCTGCTGGTCAGTACGATTACGGCGATACCAAATTTATAATTTATTTTGTTTTAGTACTTAAAAAAAAAAAAAACTCTTTGAAAAAAGGGCTTGATTTTTGCAGGTCTAGTTTTTATTAGTATCATTTTGGGCTGCATAAAGCTTTTTGATAACTTTTGATTTAAATTTTTTGGGAGTGGCGAGGTGACCAAAAACGGCAAATCCTGTATTTTATTTTTTTTTTCCATTACAGGAAACCACCATGCAGAAAAAATATTCTTATGTTAAAATATCAGACATTTTCCAATGTGGCAATACCTATTATTAGGGATGAGCGAATCGACTTCGGATGAAACATCCGAAAGTCTATTTGTGTAATACTGCATTTGAATACTGTAAGGAGTGAGCGTTCCGTACAGTATTAGAATGTATTGGCTCAGATGAGCCAAAGTTATTACTTTGCGAAGTCTCGCGAGACTTCACGTAATAACTTCAAAAATTAAATTCTACTGTAAAAAACCATTTCCCGAACTCGGGTTCAGTTCCAAGGTACCACTTTCTTTTATGTTCACTTTAATATAACTTACATTTTTTTTCAATCCTAGGTTGTGCTATGGGAATGAGCTGGTTACTTTATTTCTGCATTTTCACCTTGTCTTTAGTGTTTTATGAATAACTTTCCAGATTTCCCCAGCGTACAGACCATGCTGAGATCGCAGCCCCACAGCAGACTTTTGCCCCAGTAGAGGCTGAGCCTCCATCCAGTGTGTACTCCAGCAAGTATGAGTCCAGTGCTGTAGAAGTGCCTTTTAGCGCATCCATGAGCGAGTCTTCACCCACTGGAATTGGAGATAATGTTTTACTAGGTAAGTGTTTAGTATTACAAGCAATAGAAGGAATACATGAAGAAGACAGATATCTGCTTCTCGTCTGTCTTAGTCAGTCCCATGATCTAGGAATAGAGGCCGAAGCAACTGCACAATTCCTATGAAGTATTATGCAGGGGCCTACTCTGTTTAAGAACTCATGCACACGGCTGTTGGTCGGCCGTGCCGTGCATTGGGGAAGTGAACGGGTCTGCATCCGTTATACGGTGTGCACACAGCCGGTGCCCGCATATTGCAGACCCGCTGGTTGTGGGCCGCAATACGGGCATGGCCGGCAACAGCCATGTGCATGAGCCCTTATAGGACCTTTGCATAAAATGGCTATTCTTTCCAGCCTACAGTTGCATCTCTCTGGCTATACCAGATCGGGCAGGAGAGTATATCTGGAGGGGCATTTTAAAGGTATTATTCGATAAAAATGATCCCCTATCCACAGGGAATACTGTGAACCTGGAGAATGAGAGGTCTCAGGGTTTAGAGTGGTAATGTGCATGTATCACCCGCTCCATTCACCTCTGGGCACTATGTGTTGCCCCAATAGAAGTGAATGGCGCATTGGACTGACACATGCGCTGCTTCTCAATTCAGAGAGGGGATTCTAGGACCCTCTGTTTTCAGGATCGACGAATAATTGATAAATAATTTTCATGGCATTACTTAAAGGGGTTAAGACAGTTTGTTATAATGGCCCTACTGAAAGATACCGTATCACAATGTTTGGGTGAGTTCATGTGCAGAAAAGTTTTTCTATCTACTTTGTTGAAGAGGTTTTCAACACCTGACCCACTCCCCTTTTAATCATAGGTCACCTGTAGATGAAAGTTTGTAATATATCGTCAAAGTTGTGAGGATTCTTTTGAAAATCCTGCATCTGGCAACATCACGTCCTTTACCAGGTTTCTGGCCTGGGCCATGGACAGGATGTTACTCCTGCAGCTCGGACAGGCGACGTGCTGTGCACTGGGCCATAACTATTTGTCCACCTGACAATTGTGCAGATGAGGTAGATTCAGGCGTTTGTGCCGGGGAGACACATTTCTGGCCCCATCACTAGTGCCTCCCCTCCCCTGAGTTGTGGACACAGTAAGTATATTACAAACTTTCTTCTACAGGCGAGTTATGAGTAATAAAGGTTGGTTTGCGGGGCCCATTGGGTCTTGGAGGAAGGTTTCACACATCTCTATTATTTGGTCGGGTTTGTTTTTCCCAAAGCAAGATTCTATCAAGATTAAAATTCTGGTTCATTTTCCAAAATGCATAACTTTTAAATGTGGTTTATTATACAGAACCTGAACCAATCCTAGAAGAAACTTCTAAACAGAAACCAGTCACATATGATGAGCTGAGGGACCAGAATAGAGATTCCTACCACAAGGCAGGTTTGGTGTCTTCTAGAGCACCTGTGCAGGAGAAGAAGCCTTGGAAAGAAGGTACCCTAGTTTGGTTTGTTTGTCACAGATACCACAGCCTTAGGGCCCGTTCACCTCTATGGGTGGCACGCTATCTAAGAAAAGATAGGACATGTCCTATACTTGTCCGTACGCACGGACAAGTATAGGCATTTTCAATGAGGCCGCCCGGCGTGTGTTCCGAGCGCTGCGGAACACACGCCGGGCAGCCCCCTGTATTTTTGCGGGTCCGCAGTAATGCAGACCCGCAAAAATATGGCCGTCTGAACGGGGCCTTATACACACTGATACAGGGAGAGCTGTCAATCATACTGTGTGGGCAGGGTAATCAGGACTCTCGCTGTCTCTCCTAGGAGTCCTCTCAGGATTTCCTCTGCCTTTTACTCAGAAACCCTGCTCCAAATGATATAAACGTTCTCCCTCTAACATATCTTGCTCTTGTATAAGGGCTCATGCACGACTGTATTTTGCATCCGATCTACATTTTTTGCGGATAGCACATGGACAGCGAAAAACAGACAGCATATGGATGTCATCAGTGTGCTGTCTGCATCCGTATGTCCATTCCGTAAGTTATAGAACAAGGTCCTATTCTGGTCTAGATTGTGGACAGAATAGCCATTTCTAAGTATAACAGAAAACCACCCGCGCTGATTGCAGCACCTTGTGATGGAACATACAACAATTATATAGATGTACCTGCCAAGCTGAGTTTCAAAGAGGAGGATGGTACAATGCTCCGTTCTTCCATAATCATGATCTCGCTCCTGTTGTTGCTCTTCGATTCAACCCGCTACTCGCACGCTGCTCCAGCCAGTAGCTAGCGCGCGGGGAAGCTGGCAGGTCGTTGCAGAGAGGAAACGGAACGCGCCGGAAGTTTTTTTCGTCCTTAGGGGCACCCGTAGAGGCGTGTGACGTCACACAAGTTTCCTCTCTGCAACTACCTGCCAGCACCCCCACGTGCGCGCTAGCTGCCGGCCAGAGCAGCGTGCGAGTAGCGGGTTGAATCGAAGAGCAACAACAGGAGCGAGATCATGATTGTGGAAGAACGGAGCATTGTACCATCCTCCTCTTTGAGACTCAGCTTGGCAGGTACATCTATATAATTGTATCTTACATCACAAGGTGCCACAATCAGCACGAGTGGGTTTCTCTTATACTTAGTGACGTGTGCGCATTCAATAAGAGTACGGACAGCTTACTCAATTTTTAACTACCCAGCAATGACTCCCCCCTCTTTAAAAAGGGGCTTAGTGAGCGGCACAAACGGGACGGCAGCGCAGGTGTATCCCTTTAACTTATTGCAAGAATAGCTATTTCTATTGATGTGAGTGAGAAAAATGCAGAATGCACACGGAAAGTATCTGTATTTTGCAGATTTGTGATTTGCGGTCCAAAATACAGATATGAACGTGTACATGAGGCTTTAGCCAGCAGAAATCATCACTTCACTTTAAACACATGTAGGAACTGACCACATCTGAAGCAACAGAGGATTTTGCTGTCAGAACGTTACCATCAGCTATAGGTTGCCTGGTTTAGACAATTCCCCACGTTATTCCCTCAGATCTAAGTCAAGTCCAAGACCTGTCACTCGGCCAAACAAAGATTTTGGTTTTGGTTTATATTCCAAGATCCCCAGAAGAAAGTGTACACTTGCTAATGCCATAACCAATAGCTAATACAATTTAACGGCTCTGTCACCCGGATCAAGCCTACCTTACCAGGCGTATAGCCTGGTAGGGCTGATGACCTAGACAAAAAGCATACCTTAATTTGCACCTAATCACGCCCCCATGTCTCTTGATTGACAACGTTAGACCCGCCAGTTTAGCGCAGAGATCCCGCACCTGCACACTCGCTTCCATGCCGGTGTGTGCACACTGGATCTTCTCCTTCCTGGCGTGTTTGTCCAGTGTGCATGCGCCATCATGGAAGGTAGGGTAGGCTTGATCCGGGTGACAGAGCCTCTTTAAAGGGTCAGTTCACACCGAAATTTTTGTGCGTGGATTTGATACAAAATGGGAGTCCATGCTGTTGTTTATGAAGCCCCAGATTATTCCATGTGTTTTTCCAGACTGCGCTGAGAGATCATAAGCTGTCTTGGTGCAGTGTTTGTGTGGACATTACTGTAAAGCGCAGTGGGTATCCACTCATAGATTATTCCCATTGAATGGAGCTGTAGCCGCAGGTGTACCCGCTGCATTCAAAACGCAAAACTGCAGAATACACTGGAGGAAGTTTATCAAACTGGGTTAAAGGAAAATTGTCTTAGTTGCCCACAGCAACCAATCAGATTCAGCCACTAAGCCAGTTTTCCTTTACACCAGTTTGATAAATCTCCCCCACTATATATTTTGCCATAGACAAAATCGCTGGGTGACCTCAGCCTAACTGGTTTTATTGTCTGGCCTTATTCTGCCAGTAATCACCATTGCTGAGCAGTAACTTCACTACTATAACATTTCAGGAGTGAGTGCACTTATCCTCAAACTACAAAATTACATTTTCTGTGTTCCAGTGAAGAAGAACAAATATGGCGATGTGTGGGAAGAATGAAAATGTCTGCAGAACACCAAATACCGGCATCTGTAATAGCAGGTCCATATGTTGGCACTTAATGAATGCAAAAAATCAGAACATAATTCAGATTTCACGGTGTGTGATATGTTTTATTGGTTTACGTTGCTGCAACTATAAAAAACAAATGTGTTTAGTCATCCGAAAGAATGGCTTCTATATTTTAGCACATTAAAGTTTAATTTTTTGTAAATGGTTTTTCTGTCGTCTGTTTTAAAACACTTGATCTGTCACAGAAAGAGCCATATTTATCATCCATCTTATTAAGTAAGTATTTGGAGTATGGATTTTTTTCTTTTGGATAAATACGTGAGCACTTTAGAATTGCAAAAATCATTTTCTGTCTTATTTGCAACCTCTTTTAAAGCTTTGACCATTTTTGGGGACTCTATCCACTCATGCGTTAAAAGAGTAGAAAATACTGGTAAAACCTTAGGCTGTTATCAATATTTCAATGGTGGAAGTTCGACCTCTGCAGACCAGCGCAATGAAGGGGCCATGACATCCGCTTCACTGGCACAGCAGCTCATCTATATGAGTTGTTCTGCCTGGTACCGCAGCTCATCCTTCACTTGTTAGAGAAGAGCAAATGGTTGTTAGACTTGAACATGCATATAAGGTTCTACTCATATGTGGCAGATTGGTTGCCAAAATTTCCGTGACTGTCCCAGTCAGAGGAATGGGCTCTCTTCAGTTGTAGAGGTTTCCACAACATGTAGGCATCTGGAAGTAGTCACGAGTCTCTGGTCCAGTTTTTACCTGTCAGATTTCAGCCTCCTGCAATACAGTGCATACAATACGTTACAAGCTATGACCCCGACAAAGTACCAAAGGGTTGTATGTGGAATTTCAGCTCATCCCTGTTCACCAAAAGGGGGCAAGACTACTTTCACATCGGTGTTTTTAAATCCGGCAGGCTGTTTCTGCAGAGGAGCAGCCTGCCAGACCTCACTGTATCCGGTTTAGCTGGATAGTGTCATTCACAGTTGGACTCCATTAACTACAATAGGATCTAATGAAAATCTGGCCAGTTTCCAGTGTGAGTGTCTCGTTTTGGCCAGACAAAAATCAGTGCACACACTGGTTTTTGTCTGTCCAAAACGCAGCACTCATGCAGGAAACCATCCAAATGCCATTATAGTATGGAACAGCCTGCTGGATTTAAAACCGCTGATCTGAAAGTAGTCTAAAGTGCAATACCTTATGGAACCTGAGGACAGGTGTGGTGCTGTATTTGGGAAGAAAGTATCCATGTTTTCCTAATCCCTACAATCTCTTTATGTAGATGCTCAGAATTTGTATTTATTTTATTGAAAAAAAAAAAGAAAAAAAAAAAGCAGGTGGTCTGAATACACTTTACTGCATAGTACTTGTACATTGCTATTCCTGCTGCTACTGACTAAGCAAAGGTGAAAATCACTCAGCTGTTATTAAAGAGGTTGTTCACTTTTTACTATTGATAACCTATCCTCAGGATAGGTCATCCATATCAGGTCAGTGGGGGGTCTGGCTCCCAGCAGCCCCGCCTATCAGATGTTTTAAGAGAAGGCAGCTCTTGTATGAGCACTGCCTTCTCTGCTGTTTATCTGCTCGCCTCTGCAAGTACAGTGGTGAGCAGGGGTGTAGTTACAAGTATAGCGTCCCCATTCACTTCTAGGGGACGGCTCTGTAGTATACACTTGAACCAACGGAGCCGTTCCCTAGAAGTGAAGAGGGATGCCATACTTGTAATTACACCTGCTCACCACTGCAATTGCTGTGGCGAGCAGGTAAACAGGGCAGAGAAGGGGGCGCTGCCTTCTCTCCAAAACAGCTGATCGACAGGGGTGTTGGGAGTCGGCTCCCCACCAATCTGATATTTATGACCTATACTGAGGATAGGTGATCAATGGTAAAAAGCAGACAACCCCTTCAATCCGGAAGTGGTCTTAGTGGTGACATCTAGTGGCCAATGTAAACACTGCAATGGTGATTATTTTGGAATTTACTGTATTTTTATATTGATCACTGCAACAACAAAAAATGGCCCCTTTATTTTCTGATAAAGGGTTCCGCAGTTATTTTTAAAAGTAAGTGATACGACATACTATAGCTTTTTAAAACTGTAATACTTCTAAATGATGTGCTGTTAAAGAAATTCTCTGTCTTTGTGTGAGAGGATCTGTGTAACATACATTGGTCGAATAATTTTGGACAGGAGACCCTATTTGTTAAAAAAAAAAATCGGCTTTATTATAAACAAGTAAGAAGAAATTAGATATTTAGGCCAAGCGGTGCTTATACAATCACAGCGGTAACCTAAGGAGACATAATGAAATAAAAACGGTCAAGACAATGCAGCATGTTGACTAATGGCTAAAACATACTAGCTTATGTTAATTTCATTAAATGGGTGCGGGTTCAGACATTACTAAAACAGTAGAAAACCAGAATACAGCAATCAAACAGTTTAATAATGTGTGGCAACATAATCACCGAACCAACCGAAGATACAAATACCACACGTGTATAATGAAAAATTATTCTATGACAAGATAAAACCGATGCAGATGAGCACTATGAGCTATAGTTCCCCCAAACAAGCATGTACTATGTATGTTATACACCTATCAGCATAATATAAATATTAGGGTCAAAAAGAGGTGTAAACTTAGTTCCATATGGTGCCAATGCTATGTAAGTCACATGATATATCCGATAGTAATCTAAACGTAGTTGCATAATTCTATAGGTAGCAGACAGTGGTTAGGGTATACAATGATTAATTCAATATAATCCGGAAGTCCGGGTAAACCACCAAACCAGTGTTGCTCGAGGATATAAATAATTCAACCTATTAGACATACATTGGAATAACCAAGTAACATACAGACCCAAGGCCAGGGAGGACCAAGAGTACCCCGACGTATGTTTTGCCTTGCTTTTTCAAAGGGGCATGTATTGGATAACACTGCCATAATGCTGTCGGTAAGGTTACATGGCATCATAAATCAATATAATGCTATGCGACCCCAGCAGTGCTGGGAGGTCAGGACGGGAGCTGCACTGCGAGTTTGGAGCGTGACATTCGCTTGTGTGAAACCAGCCTTAGGCCCCTTTCACACGAGCAGGAAACTTGGACGTCTCCCACATCGTGTGCAGTGTACTGAACTGCCGGCACTGAACGGGGGTTACATAGCATTATACTGATTTATGATGCTATGTAACCCTTAGGCCCCTTTCACACGAGCAAGTTTTCCACGCGGTTGCAATGCGTGACGTGAACACATAGCACCTGCACTGAATCCTGACTCATTCATTTCAATGGGTCTGTGTACATGAGCGTTTTTTTTCACGCATCAGTTCTGCGTTGCGTGAAAATCGCAGCTTGTTCTATATTCTGCATTTTTCACGCAGCCCTGGCCCCATAGAAGTGAATGGGGCTTCAGTGAGAAACACATTGCATCCTGAAGCAAGTGCGGATACAGTGCGTTTTTCACTGATGGTTGCTAAGAGATGTTGTTGGTAAACATTCAGTTTTTTATCATGCGTGTGAAAAACGCATCAAAACGCATTGCACCCGCGCGGAAAAAACTGAACGCAATCGCAGACAAAGCTCACTGAAGTTCCTTGCAAAATGGTGCGAGTTTTCCTGAACGCATCCGGACCGAATCCGCGACGCTCGTGTGAAAGAGGCCTTAGGCCTCTTTCACATGGGCGTGATTTCCGTGCGGGTGCAATGCACCCAACGAACTAGAGTTGATCGAACGTGCTCGTAATGAGCACTGTACTGCTCGGATCCCCTGCGCTCCGCAGCGCAGCCATCCGGGTCCGTCCTCACCTGCCTGTAAGTCAATGGGCATGGATCTGTTTGGTATCACACACTCGTGTGTCATACCAAATGGATCCGCCCCCATTGACTTAGGCCTCTTTCACACGGGTGTCACGGATTCAGTCCGGATGCGTTCCGGAAAATCTGCACCAATCTGCACTCAATCGCACTTAGTTTTGACTGCGATTGCGTACGTTCGTTCAGTTTTTTCCATGCGGGTGCAAAGCGTTTTGATGCGTTTTTCACACGCGTGATAAAAGACTGAATGTTTACAAACAACATCTCTTAGCAACCCATTCACTTCAATTGGGTCAGGGCTGCGTGAAAAACACAGAATATAGAACATGCTGCGATTTTCACGCAATGGCGAACTGATGCGTGAAAAAAATTCGCCCATGTGAAAAGCCCCATTGAAATGAATGGGTCAGGATTCAGTGCGGGTGCAATGCGTTCGCATCACACATTGCACCCACGTGGAAATCTCGCCCGTGTGAAAGGGGCCTAACAGTTCTGGAATGTGTTGGATAACATTGTCAGCATTATCCAGCACATTCCAGAACTATAAGCAGGGGCGTAGCTATAGGGGGTGCAGAGGTAGCAGTCGCTACCGGGCCTAGGAGTCTGAGGGGGCCAAAGACCCTTGTGCCACATAGGATGACACTGGTATTATAGAAAGTGCATGCTGGTCAAGTTACACCTCTGGCTGGAGAGAAGGGGTTAGGTCAAGAATTTTACATGCCGGGGGTAGGTGGGGGTGTCATTTCAATGTTAGCATCAGGCAACATGAAGGCTATGTCCTTCCCTTCCCCTCCTTCTGACCACAAAGCACTGAGTGAAGGGGGGCCCAAGCTCAACACTTGTACCAGAGCCCATGAGCCTTTAGCTACACCTCTGACTGTAAGGGTTACATAGCATCATAAATTAGTATAATGCTATGTAACCCCCGTTCAGTGCCGGCAGTTCAGTACACGGCACACGATGCAGGAGATGCCCGAGTCTCCCGCTTATGTGAAAGGGGTCTTAGTAAACTCCGTTCAGTTTTCATCGGCCTGAAGCTCCGCTCCACTTCTTATACAGTGTGGTCCAGCTCTCTGGATGCTGATACTTACACAAGCTCAGGAGGAATTAGTGGTGGGTTGGGCACTCTGCTCTTTGTCCTTGGCACATTTCTTTTTGCATTCCTCACAGACGTGGTGACAATGCCTGTTGCACAGAAATGGAATGGTTAGGCTGGAGTTACACCTACACATTTTGCAGAACATTTGATTGATTTTTAACTACTGAGTAGTAAACGGACTTGTACGCAATTGTGTGCAATGCTATTGTCTGCAGGTTTCTACATAGTCTTCTCTCCTGGCCCTGTCAATCAAGAAGAGGAAGGGTCTGGGAGAATAATGAGGAGCAAGTGTGCAAACAGTGGTTTGGGCCCGCCCTTAGTGCACTTAACTGCTCATTTGCATATTAATTAAAAGTTGTTTTTTTTTTCCAGAATGGAGCAATGGATCATTAAGTGAAAGGTGTCATTAAATTCATCTGATCTACAAGACATTGTGCCTGGTTTAACAGTGAATTTTCTGGTGACTCCATTTTACTAATTATTGGAGCATCATTCTGTCTATGTAGACAGGCTCTGATATATGGCTGCATAGACTGATCAGTATGTTATTTTTTATGAATATAGATCTATTCACATCCAGAGACTGTAAAAGTGGCCATATCTTACTGTACATTTATACAGACATTGGTACACGTTATGAAACATACTTGTTAGGGTTTCCGAAAAATCCTGGATCAAATCCACCAGCCATACCAGGGGCAAATGCGGCTTCAAAGGGGTTCTGCACCCCCAGTTTCTCAAACTTTTTCTGGCATGTTCCATAATAGGATATCTTTCCGACGGCGTATCCGAGAAAACCAGCCACTGTCACAGAAAAGAACATTAGTTATTACTTTACAGCATATTAATAATTCATTTCCTATATTCCCAAGTGTGACGTTCCCTTTGTTTGCCCTCAGAAACCAGCCATTGGTATGATAGACATGCATGGCAGCAGTATCACAAGCCTTCATACTCACATGCAAGCTTTGGCAAGGAACCAAACCTTTTGTTTTTTGACAGATATCCTGTAGAGAAAAATACATCTTATTAATTACCATTTTCTTTTCCTTCTATGTCACAGACACTGACTGCTAAACTGGTCCTCCAGTGCTAGGACCCTGCATACAACAGCTCATATCTCTGCAAGTATGAGCTGGCAGGGAACACGATTTTCAGCTCGGCTCTAGTTACGCCATAATTTTTATATTTTGAGCAGAATTTACCTCTTAAATTTCCCCACGTCCCTAGTGGTCCTCGCTGGTGTTTACCTTGCTGTAGCAATAACAGGCAGTACATAAATGTGACCGCTGCAGCCAATCACTGGCCCAAGTAGTGATGATTGTATATTCGGCACAAAACAGATGACACCAGTGATGCAGCAGTCACATGGATCAATGGCACGTCACTGCTGCTGGACAAGTGATCTAATATTGATAGGGACCACTTGAGCTTTGGTGCTAGTTTTTCTCAAAATCTCAACTCTCAACTCTTTAAAGTTTATAAGCAGCAGGGACAAATTCTAGTCTTTCTGCTGTCTAAGAGAGTTAAAGGGGTTTCCCCAGACTTTCCTGCTGATGACCTATTTGGATAGGTCATCAGTATCTGATCGGTGGGGGTCTGCAGGGGCGGACTGGAAACTTAAAGTGGCCCTGGAAAAAATACTAAAAGTGGCCCCATTTTTCAGTTGGGTCCAAATTGATGGAAGGCAGAGCCAGCAATACCATATTGTGGCACATTATACCACCCCAACAGAGCCAAATACCACAGTGCATCACAAAATACTGCCAGCAGTACAAAATACATCCCCAAAACCTTCCACTTGCTGGCAATTAGGAGGGCCCAGATGGCCCCCTGGGCATTGGCCCACCGGGAAATTTCCCTGTAAGGTCTATGGCCAATCCGCCCCTGGGGGTCTGACATCTGGGACCCATGCCGATCAGCTGTTTGAGAAGGCACCTACACTCATAGTAGCCCCGTGGCCTTCTTGTAGCTTAGCCTAGACCATGTGATGTCACGTTCATCGGTCACAGGGCCTAGGCAGAGCTCAGCCCCATTGAAGTGTGTGAAGCTGAGCTGCGATGCCAACCACAGCCGCTATACAATGTATAGCACCGTGCCTGGTAAGCAGAGAGAAGGTCGTGGCACTGCGGTGAGTGCCAGTGTCTGATTTAGGTCATCAATAAAAAAAAGTTTCACAAAATCTGTTTAAATGGGTTCCCCCTCTTCAATTATAGATAAAGGGGTCATTTATTAAAACTGACATTTTATGCCTTAGATTTCTCCCTGCGCTGCTGTAAGATACGGCTAATTTATTGCAAGGTATTCCTCTGCCAGAACAGGTAATGGGAGTTCTGAGAGCAGCCAAGTCTGCATTCTGAGAGTTGTACTTTCACCACAGCTGTAGTGCTGGAGGTTGCTGATCCCAGTACTAGAGATATTCTGTAGATGAACCCTGTGCTGATAGAACTTTATATTTTTAATTCCTTACCTTGGTAAATGAGGGCTTGCGTGGCTAGCATGCTTGTAACAGACAGAGGCACAGCTGCAAGAACCAAAACCAAAAATGACTATTAAAGTCTTCAGATACACCTTCGATCAAGCATAAGGGGTACACATTTCTGAATGTTTTCATTTTTTACTTTAAAGGGGTTCCAGGATAAGGAATACATGTCTGACTGTCTGACCAACAGAATGGAGGGGCAGTTGAGCATGCATGCTGCTGGTCCTTCCTTCTCTATGACCGCTGTTCTTATGGGCAAACTTATCCCCTATCCTGTAAAAGGCTATGTACACCTTTGGAGGCACTTTTATTGCATTATACTCATTTTGGCCAAAAAATAATTTTTTCAACTGGTCTTTATTAAAAATTTTGAATCGCTATCTTTGTGCAGCCTTGAATTTATCTGGTAGCAGGATCTGAATTTTCACTCTGTTCCATCAGGCAGCTCAGCTGATGGCCTCCTTACCTCTGATCTCTGACCTTATAAACACTCATTTTAGCTCAATTCTGTCTTACTGATGTGGCTTAAATAAATGTTTTTAACCTTTTAATAATTTAGAAATAAGATGATGACTGGCACAAAATAAAAGTAAAAAGTACGATTCACATAGGTAGAAAAACAGTTAAGCCTTTGTGACAGAATGGCTCAATATTTTTAAGAAAGACCAATTGAAAAAATGATTAGTAAAATGCAATCATAAAAAAATTGCCCCCGAAGGTATACATAGCCTTTAAGCTAAAGCCAGGAGTGTATCCTCAAAATCTGTACATAAAATATGCCCTCAAAAACTGCTCTGTAAATAACATGCATTATCAGAGCATCTCTCTACACGCGGAGTCTGACACGGCCTCTATGGCACTGCACGGAGCCTGTACAGAAGTGTACTAAGCCACTGTACTATACAAGCCATACAAGCTCCATGCCACTGTACATAATCCCCAAGGACAGAACTGAGAATCTATAGGTAGACCTCATAGATATCCTGGATGCAGTGGGACAGCCTTAGGTCCATGGTAATGTTCGAATGTCCCCAGCCCAGCCATCCGAGGCCCAAAATTCCCAAAAGTAGGGAAGGCCTTTATTATTCTGGTGCACATAATTTATTTTCCAGGCCAAGAAGTATAAAAGTAGTCATAATGAGCTTGAATCCAGATCTAAGGAGTATTCATATATTCAAATTACAGGTACTAGTGATTTTACGAATTACCTCTATACCAGAAACTTTCCTCTTTACATTCCTTAAAAACTTTACGGAATTCTTCCCTGTTTTCCTTAGAAATGGGGCAATGCATCTGCAAAGACAAATGTGCAAATGTTTCATAAGTGGTCCTCTGCAGACAGGTTTGTGAAGGTTCAAATACAATAGATAAAGGACAACTACTCCGAGGAGCGCAATATGAAAAGGAATCAAGACAGGAAAGTGTGACATCAGGTGAACTTGCTGATTTTGCTAGTACTGTCCAAACATCTAATGTGTATGGAGGTGTCCCGACTCTCTCCTCATGCAGTTGTCAGGAGGAAAGAAGCATTAGTTTAAGGCTCATGCCCACGAGTGTAAGGGCCCCCCTGCCTGTTCTCAGGACTGCAAATTCATGCATGGGTAACGGCCCTGTGAACTCCGTTTGCAGGTGCAGACCTATTGACTTGAATGGGTCCGCGATCCGCAACATACAACCAAAAATAGAACATGTTAAATCTTTTTGTGTTGCAGAGGCACGGATGTGAATCTCACGGAAGTGCTTCGTAGCGCATCTGTGGGCTTCCGATCCTTGACTCTGCTCCCCAAAAAATAGGTGTCCTATTTTCGGTCGCCTGTTGCGGATTGCAAATCCATTCAAGTCTTTGGGTCCACATCCGCACCACGGAGTGTACACGGCCGGTGCCCATATATTGCGGACCAGCTGTTTACGGTCTGCAATATGGGCACTGAGTCGGTACGCGCGTGGGCATGAGCCCTAAGTATGCCAGAAATGTCTTATTCACTTCTCTTCTTTCAGAACACATGCACTCTCAGCCAAGCCCAGTGTGTTTCTCAGGGTGAAAAGCATACAGTCAATGGAAAGGCAAAGCCGAGCAGTACTATGCTTGTGAATGTTTGCTTTGTATGAGCGCACACCCTTACTAGAATGAGGAGGGGAAGTGTGGGAAAGGTTACTACAGGTAAGCAATGAGTAAGGCCTCTTTCAGATGTGTCCAATGTGGGGAAATGTGTTTTTGTGGCCACCTGCATTTTTGTTTTGTTTTGTTTTGTTTTTTTGGGGGGGGGGCATTTTTTTTGCAAATTTTGTGGCATAAAAAAATTGCAAATTATGGTGTGCGCCACATTTGCACCATAATTAGCGACTTTTTGAGCTTCTCTCTTTTTTTTTTCTAAAGTGATGATAAACGGTGTTGGGGTGGACTGTCCCTCTGGATTTACTATAATTTACTCCAAAATCATTGTAGATTATACACAACATCCCATAGCTGGCATAGCTGTCAGTTTTTATCCTCAGGACAGGTCACCAATATCAGAATGGTGGGGGTACAATGCCCAGGACCCCGGACAATCAGCTGTTAAAAGAGGTCGGGCACTCTGTGAGCTCCACGGCCTCTTCCTAGTCCATGTGACCTCAACATACAATGGTCACATGGCCTGGTTGCAGCTCATCCCCATAGAAGTGAATAGGGCTAAGCTGCAATACCAAGCTCTGCCACTATACAATGTAAGGCGCTGTGCTTGGAAAGCTGCGGGGAGCTGTCTATGCTCACCAGAGCTCTGGGGAGCGCAACACCTCCCTAAAACAGCTGATCAGCGAGGGTGCCAGGACTCAGACCCCAGCTATTTGATAATAATGACCTATCCTGAGGATAGGTCATTATTATATTTACCTGGATAACCCTTTTAATTTACTAAGAGGCATCTGACTCTGAGTCCCCTCACTTCGGCACACAGACTATTTATGGGAATGCCAGTCTTGACAAATTTCCCCAGTCTGTTTGGCCACTTGTGTTTTCTTCAGACATGTTCTATTTTTGCGGATCTAATGTCCCCATCTTTAATAGCCCCATTGAAATGAATGGGTCTGCATCCGATTTGCAAAAAATGCGGAACAGATGTGTAAAAAATATACAGTCCCTGCAGAGACTTACTGGGAATGTGGATGAAAAGTGCACTTTGTATAGGTTTCCCGTCTGTTGTATATCTTTCAGTTCCCTGAGTGAGGGGAACCGTATGCAAAAATGTCACATCACTAATGTGGAAAGCACTTAAGACAAACCAACCAAATCTGTCTAACAATGGAGCAGTTCTGAAGACTTTTGCACGGTGGGCCTCTACAAGCATCTACATGTCTTCCTGACAAGGGGTGTGAGCATGAAGATAATAGGAGTCCTCTCAAACATGTCATCAAATATCAGACAGAAACAAGCGTAAATCAGAGGTTTCCCTCTATAGTCTCTATCGGTGGCTTTCCAGCTATTTCAAAACTACAGCTCTCAGCATGTTGGGAGTTGTAGTTTTGCAGCAGCTGTAGAGTAACAGGTTGGAGATGACAGATAAAAATAAGTATATAGAAGGATGACTTACTAGATTTTTTTGGGGTGCTGGGCTGGCGCTCTGCTCTGGAGCTTGCTGTGGGTCAGCTGCCATGGCTTCTAGTAGTAGACTCCTGGGAAGGAAGGTCAGGCACACAGTGCGAGTGAGTGCTGCAAGAGACTGCTGTGGGTATGTCTGCGTTCAGTCAGGGGGTGGATAATTACCGGACACTCCCATTACTGGATGACGTTGAGAATCTGTAGGGGGAAGGACTTTTCAGAGAAAGCAGTGAGCAGAGTGTATCTCATGCAAAACTACGGTAATCACATAGAAGGATATCTGCTCTGTAAATAGGATGCAGCTGCAAAATGTAGGTCCTTGAATTGCCATATGTTTCTACGGGTTAAAAAAACGTTAAAACGTATGCCATCTGTGTGATGTCCATGTTGCATCCGTTTTTCTTTGCGGATCCATTGTAACAATGCCTGTCCTTGTCCGCAAGAATGGGACATGTTATATATTTTTTTTTGGCGGAACAGACATGCGGACATATGGATACGAATGCACACTGAGTCATTTCCGTTTTTTTAAAGCCCCATTGAAGTGAGTGGTTCCACATACAGACCTGTAAAAAAAGGGAATAGAAACTGAAAAAAATACGTTCATGGGCATGAGCCCTAAGTTGACTCAAGTTTGCCTCCTAATTATATCCATTTCTAAGGAATCTAAGTGACAATCAATATCAAACTTCCCGACCGTCTCAGACTCTGCAGGACAGTCCTGAACCGCACTCCCGGTACAGATTGGTTATTTTAACTATATCTGTGCCCTGAAGATTCTGTCACTTTGAATGCAATGGTGAAGGCTGGAGCTGTCAGCTTATCCCCAGCATCATGCTCTTCCCAGCAGTATGTGCGGTGAGGTGACATCATTGCGTTTGCTGAGCCGTGCAAGTAGGTGCATAAGGCAAGGATCATTCCCTGGTCTGTGTGCTTTCCTGCTCAGCAGGGTGATTATGTCACTGCATTGCGCCCACTGCTGGGGAAAGCGTGATGTTCTCTGTTATTGGGGGGAAGGGGGCTAGGTGAGTATTATATTCTTTATTTTATTAACTCTATGGGGGCTTCATTACTGTCAGGGGGGCATTCTACTATGTGGGAGCACTAAGTGGGCATAACTATTGTGTGAGGGCACTAAGGGGGCATAACTATTGTGTGAGGGCACTAAGGGGGCATAACTATTGTGTGAGAGGACTAAGGGGGCATTCCACTGTGAATGGGGCATTAAGAGAGCATCACTACTATATAAAGGTAGTAAGTGGAATAATTACTCTGTGGGAGCACAAAGGGGACTGTGTGAGATTGGGCGTCTGCAGGTAGGCAGAGCGGTCAGAAATTACAAAAATATCTTATGGGAAACCTATGGCTGAAAACTGCATTGCAAAAACACAGCAATTTGTGGTAAAACCACATGCAGTTTTTGACTAATCAGTGATAGAAATGCACATTTGCTTCTTATAATAACTGTCAGCTGTCGAGTTAATTTTCTACTAATCAGTGGTTGAATAATTAATATGGTAGGTTTCCTGTCTGCAGTATGAATTGTTTGCTCTGCTTTACTTAACCCTTTTGCTACCACTTCAGCTAACTGGATCACCCTTTGCCTTATTTGTGATACATTTGGAGCATCTAGTGGTGTGGTAAACAGGTCCTAGGCTATTTTCCAAACTTGGACCCCGCTCTTACCCAACCACTGCCCTGCCGCAACTATTTTCAAGACCAACTTTCTGTGTTAGCAGGTTTCTTTCTGGTTAAACAGTCTGCCCTTCTTCTGTTTATATGAATAAACTGACAACTGACTGTTACAATTTCCCTTTAGGCCTGAGTTTTACATACTTTTTTGTGGAAAACAAGTATTTACTGTAACAGTCATGTCAGGAGAGGGGACAGCTTCTCTCTAAATCCAGTGAGTGGTGCTTTTTCTTCTTTATCCAGCCCAGACCCCCATGACAGCTTGTTATGAAAATCGTTGTCCTTTCTTTTGCAGTAACCCCCACCCTTTATAACACAAATAAATACAGACCTTAGACCAGGCCAAAAAATTAATTTAGAGCTCTGACCAGACCCCTCAATGAATTAATTAAAACCCCAGATCAGACAACATTTTGAACTTAAAAATGAAATGATGTTCATAATTTGAGGCGCCCCTTTAAGTTCAGTTCACACTAGGGTCAAGGTCGAAACAGAGCAATCAATTTTCAAGCGCTTTTTTTTAATGGATTGAATAAAGTAGCAAAGTACAATATTCACAATCAAAATCTTATGCAAACTCAATGATTAAATCAATGGAAACCCTGTCATTGAATTCCACTGTCCATTGCAGGCATTCCATTGTCCATTTTTCTAACGTATACGTCAAACAGCATTAAAGTTGATATGAACCCAGCCTAAGTAATAAATCCTAGTAAGTCTTTTGGCTTTGAAAAGTCTAAACGATCCTGGGGAATCCTGTCCTGAGGGAAATAATGGGTTCTTCAAAAATAGTAGAAGAGGCAGGTGCAAAGAAAGTAACCGAGCTGAGTATCTGGCCAAGTCCCAAATTTTGAGAGAATGTTTAAGTATGGGGTTAGTAATAGTGGATTGAGAGGCAGGTGGAGTCCATAGCACAAAGTCAGTAGACAGGGAAGTAGTCTCCAAAGCTTTAAGGGAAAGCCAAAGTGGGACATCGCTGATAGAATGAAGCAGGGCTAACAAAGCTATTTGAGTCACTTGGTAATATTTTTGATAATTTGGTCCCCCAAAACCTCCATTGAATCTATGTCTATATAAAGTAGTAGCGTGCCACTCTAGGACTATAATTATTCCTAACAAATTCAAGCGAGATCAATTATATGGTTTTCAGGAACTATGTCAGAACTGCGACCAGGAAAGCTCAAATTGTATAACAATTTGGGCAAGAAAGACTTTTTTAGATGTGGTAGCGGCTCCAGCTTTACTTGTCTTTTTTAACGCAAAAGTATTTTACATCACATATAACTATTATTCATTTGAATCCTCAGAAATCCATGTGCTAGCCACTAAAACAATCAGGGATGGTCAAACTGCCTCTGATGAGACAGGGAGGCCTCCCCTGGCCACAGTGAGCTCCTCACTCTTGTTCCTCTTCAGGGTCTCCTCAATCAGTGACAGATTAGACACAGTCACAGATTCTCTACATTTTTCTGAGCTGTTCTGTGATTTGCTGATAGCTGATGATGCTGTGTCTGTCTGTCCTAAAAAAGAAACAATAGGAAGACAGAGAACCTTGCATCCTTCAATAAAGATACTGGGGAGACTACCCTCCACTACCCTAGACATCAGGGGTGTGAGAATTAAAGTGGTATTCCAGCATAATTAAAAAAAAGCCGCCCCATGGACTGCAAATTGGTAAAAATAATAAAAGAGCTTATACTCACCTTGGTGATCACCTTCACTGCTACAGTTCCAACAGTGCCCGGTTTTCCACTGAGTCCCTTTTCCTGCCGTCTCAGGGAGTTAATCCCATCATTACCCTAGATCACCAAGAATGTTGGTATTAACTCCTCCATTACCATTAGGATTTTATAATTTACCCCTTCACAAACCTAGACCATCAGGGATGTTAGATTTAACACTTTGACAGCCATAGACTGCCAGAATAGTTCCAACAGTGTTGTTGATGTGACTATCAGAATGAGTGGATTTATTACTGTGGACTGTGCACACTGTATGCCAGAAGTGTATCTGCAGTGCCAACACTTCACAGTAAAACGGTTTATGCTGTACATCATATAATGCTGGCGGAACAATGGCAGAAGGGGGGGTATGTGAGGTACTAGTAAGACAGAGAAGCTCTTATTGCATCAGTCTGTATGACATTGTGCAATTATGAGAAGACCTTTCACTCAAAGACAAGCCCTGTAAAAGTAATCTGGCAACAGTCAGAGATAACAGGGCTGAGGCAACAACAAGTAACAGCAATGGCCTCCTTCAAGATGCCTACAGTCTAAGGCCTCATTCACACAACCGTTGTTTGGGTCCACATCCGAACTGCATTTTTTGTGGCTTGGATGCGGACCTATTCACTTCAATGGGGTAGCAAAAGATGCGGACAGCACTCCGTGTGCTGTCCGCATCCATTGTTCTGTTCTGTGGCCCTGCAAAAAAAAAAAATAGAACATGTCTGGACAAGAAAAGGCTTTTCTATTATGGGCAGCCCGTTCCGTTCTGCAAATTGCAGAACACACACAGGCAACATCTGTGTTTTGCGGATCAGCGAAACACTGCATGGACGTGTGCTTGTAGCCTAAGGCCTTATTCACATGTCAGTATTTGATCAGTGATTTCCATCAGTGATTGTGAGGCAAAACCAATTGCTGGTCAAAAACACAGAACAGGTGCAGATCTTTCCTTTACACCTTACCTATGTGAAGGTTCCACTCCTGGTTTTGGCTCACAATCACTGATGCAAAACACTAACCAAAATACTGACGTGTGAATAAGGCCTAATGTTGTAATATTTTATTGTATGGAAATAAGACTAGAAAACAAAAAGTTGATCTAATATTTTTGTCTGTACAAAAGGTTGCATTAGTGCTCTTTCACACGAGCGTCAAGCCCCGTTCCGGACAGCAGAGACACGGAGCATGCAAACTCCATGCAAATGTTATCCCCACAACTCTGTTCCCACTGTTGTCAAGGCTTACATTTTTAAAGGCATCATGATGGATCTGTTATGACCCACTTTGTAATAGATCCTAACTGGTTCTGATACATACCACTATCTTATAGGGCTCATGCATATGGTAGAGCCATGTACACATGCAGCCTGCCGGATCGCAAGGGCATGCGTGAGCGTTGGGGATATGTCACAGTGTCTAATGGTGCCTGTGGTACTACTACTCAGGGTTGGCTGACTCCCTGGGCCGGCGTGCAGTTGCGTGGAAGGAAGGACACCTTTTCCTTCGGGGGAACCTCTGGTCCACAGGAACACTGCCGGATGGTGAGGCAAGGGGCCCTTTTGGTTTTGGGTATTTTAGGGTGTCTGTCGGTAGGGTCCTGGTTATTTGTCATGACGCCAGCATCCTTGGCACGCAAAGTTTGTAGTAGAAGTAAAGAGGAGGCAGCTTGTGTGAAAATAGCAACTTTTACTCTTTGTCTTGCAAGGAATATTATGAGCAGTTCAAATGACTTTCAGACAAAGGTTATGGATGCTGCTGCAAAGAAAGTCCTCATTAGGCTGGTTACTGGTTGATGAGGGAGAGAGTTATTTTTCTATGATAATCCACGTTATAATCCAGTTCAAGTAATCCACTTTGTAATCCACCTGATCTAGGCCTAGTTTAGGATAGCACAATATAATTTCAAGCTTTCATATGAGCATCCCCACAGGGCAGGCATTAATACTTCTGTACCACTGTTTACTGGGTGCATTAAATATACAGTTATCAGTCCACACTTCCCGGAGAGCATAAGTGGGTACAAAATACAACTGGTCGTCACTAGTTGTGTAAAGAAACGTGTGTAGGCGCTGGAAGCTAAATCTCTAACACACGGATGCCAGCAAAGTCCATAAAGCATAAGTGCAGCGGGTTACCTAAGCTGGTCTTCCTTCTATCCCAATAATGCTCGGTTCCTAGTGGCTTGGATTTGGTAAATGTCAACAGCAATCTGACGTGGCCAAGGTCCAGATAAAATTGGCAGCCTCAGGTTGGATAAACTCCTAATTCTCCTCCTGCACTTTGCTTGTCTCTCTCTTAACTGCTCCTCTCACACTGACCAAACTGGTTCTAACCAGTCACACGGTTATCTATATAAGGAAACAGCACCATCTAGTGTTGGAATGGTGAATTTAGTGTATTCAGCCTAGATAGGTTTTCCTTGCAGCATATAATGACAAGATAATAAATACAGTGACATGGCTATAATAAATACAAAGTTTGCGGTGTCCTTTTCACATCATATGTGGGACGCTGCACACACAGCCTGTATGACAGTGTCATGAATGTTGTACGAGTCCCAAATACAGAGTGTATGGACACAGTGTGACATGGACACATGGTCAGGTTTTCTGATGCAGTTTTGGAAGCCAAAACCAGGATTTTATTGAATTCCCTCCTGACTGACTGGAGTTAGACACTCCGTTACCCAAATTATGGCCCACATAATAAGGAGACCACACACTCAGAACTTCTTTAACAACTTTAATGGTGGGATTTGGCCACAGCTTCACAATTTTATAACTACAACTTGTATTTGTACCAATCAGGAAATGTCGCTCCCATGAGGTTGAAAGCCCCACACCCGCATCCGCCGGGGCCTGAGACGCTCCATGGTGCTCCTCAACTCCTAATCACCGCCAGCTGTGACTTTACTCAAACAAAACCAAAAAGGGAGGGAGGGCGGGACAACTTTTCCTTACCACGTCCAAGCAGAAAGAGGACAACCCCTTAGGGGAGGCCCCTTAAATAACCCTTCCACCCAGAGCCTCCTGGGAACCCACCTGACTCCCTAACCTTAACCCTTTCCTCCCTAATTATGCTTGGCCTAACTGCCTTCATCCTTTACCCCTCAACCTCCCCAGTCAGTCAGTATGTGCCCCGCGTATTCCGCATGGCACTCCCCAGACTGACTGGAGTTAGACACTCCGTTACCCAAATTATGGCCCGCATAATAAAGAGACCACACACTCAGAACTTCTTTAACAACTTTAATGGTAGGATTCGGCCACAGCTTCACAATTTTATAACTACAACTTGTATTTGTACCAATCAGGAAATGTCGCTCCCATGAGGTCGAAAGCCCCACACCCGCATCCGCGGGGGCCTGAGGCGCTCCATGGTGCTCCTCAACTCCTAATCACCGCCATGAGGAGCGCTGCTAATCCTAGACGGCGCTCCGACCCCCCCTAAAAGGAACAAAGCCTGTTCTATTCCATCCTGAAGGCCAGACAAAAATATATCCAGGCCAATGTCATTTAAATGAACCCCGTCAGGTCTCATTAGCCGGCTGTCATCACCCTCAAGTTGTCTGTGGCGAATCACCACCCCGCCCTTGTTCCTAATGAATCGAGACATCCACATGTTAACCGTCCATCTTGCACGTTCAACTGCCTCTGCATCTCTCGCTCCCCTCCAAACCACCCTGGGCACTATCTCGGACCACACCACCACGAGTTCTGGAAAGAAACCCGCGAACCTCTCCATGTCAGCTTTCATGAGAGATAATAGCTCCCCCATCCTCACCAAACACAGATCATTGCCTCCCACGTGCAAAACCAAAACCACCGGAACTTGAGCGCCTCGGCTGATGCTCACAACCTCAGGCAGCACCTGAGACCACCGCAGCCCCCGGATACCTCTCCAGTGCACCTCAGCCGACTGAAATCCTAAGCATCAGCCTCCTGGCAGGCATTCTGCTCGCTGACCGGCCCAGAAGACATATGAATGCCCCACGATCCAGACGGCAGGACGACCTGAAATGAAATATATCAGGGCAAACATAGCCAACATAACATTTGGAACGCCAACGCCCAATTCTCATGACGTCAGCCAACCCAGCCCTGGCGGCTTTCGTAGCCGCGCCGATCCTAAATGAATGGATCCCAAACTCATTCGGATCAACACCCACTTCAACCAAACAAATTAAACAAGGCCGTAAATTGATAGCGAGTCAAAGGCAAGCTGTCTGCATGAAGCAAAAAACGGTCGCCAGATGGACGGAGAGACATAAATTCTTCCACTAAACGCACCGGACAAGGGCCAGACGGAACAGGCCGCAACACCAGCCATTCCCCAACACCGTACTGATCGGTCTTAGAACGCTGAACTTTTATCCTAACACAATCATTTCCCTTACATACCTCCCCGCCAGCCAAACCTCCCGGCCGAACCGCGGAAGGCGCAACCAATTCCCCGATTCTAAGCGCACCAAAAAAGGCCAGGCCAAAGGCCGCACGCAACAGTGTAACCTCATAAGATGAAGAACAAACCACCTCCAGGGCCTCCAAACGGGGCGGCGACACTCCGTACGGGACCTCTCCTTCTTCCAACCCCTTAACACCCGAGACACTAAGAATTGACGGCCTATATCTTCCCACCCACGTAACTGAAAATGAAAGGAAACTCCAGTAATTCGTCTGCGCGCAACCAGACCGGAAACCCCCGCTACGCGAAGGCGTGATAAATACCATAACGTAACCTCCAAACGGACACTTACCGAACCCGTGACCATAGAGTCTCCCACACAATCCAACCACTCCCCCCACGCCTTACCATACGATGACCACGTGGACGGTACTACCGAGCGCTGCACCAGCGGCATCAACAACCCGTGATCAGCTCCCAAAGCACTTCCGGGCAGTGCATCCCCTCTGCATCCGCCTGAGGTAGCAACTCGCGGAACACCTGGAAACGAAATCGAGACAAAGCATCAGCTATCTTGTTGTCAACTCCCGGGACATGCCGAGCTGTAAACCAAATATTATACTGCAGGCAGCGCAAAACCAGATAACGGAGCAGACTTAAAACCGGAAGAGAAGAGGAAGACAAACGGTTAATACTATGCACTACACCCAAGTTATCTGTCCAAAAACAAACCCGGCGAAACCCCACTATCGGAAACAACTCCAAAAGAACTATTATATATTATATTTTTACATAAACCACACTCCTGCCAAACCGCCATCCAAGCCGCAGCACACCAGTGCGTTCCCAAAATAGCGCTGAAACCTGTCGAACCCGCAGCATCCGTGAAAAGGGCAATATCCTTGTTCATCGTCACTGCCGCCTGGCAGCAAGTGTGCCCATTGTACGAGAGCAAAAATTCACGCCACACGCCCAGATCGTCTTTCAGCTGTCTAGTAAGTCGGATGCGATGCGACGGAAGACGGGCACCCCGAGTTGCAAGGGACAAACGCCGCGAAAAGACTCTTCCCATGGGCATAATCCTACAGGCAAAAACTAGCAGCCCCAACAAAACCTGCAGCTGCTGCAGGGTAACCTTTTTCGCGGCACAAAAACCCGAAATCATATCCAACAGTTTCACCAACTTATCCGAAGGCAAACGGAAAACCATAGCCGACGTGTCCAGCTCGATACCCAGAAAGGACAACTTAGTGGATGGACCTTCGGTCTTTTCAGCAGACAACGGCACACCGAAACGAGACATCAGGAAACGAAAAGTGTTAAATAAATAACCACAAGCTCCACTCGCAGGAGGTCCGATAAAAAGAAAATCGTCCAAATAATGTAATACCGCCGATGAGCCAGTCTCATAATGTACCACCCACTCCAAGAATGTGCTGAACATCTCGAAATAATGGCACGAAATAGAGCAACCCATCGGAATGCACATGTCATAGTAGAAGGAACCATCAACCATACAACCCAACAAATGAAAACAGTCGGGATGTACAGGCAGGAGGCGAAAAGCTGACTCAACATCCGACTTCGCCAATAAGGCACCCCTGCCGTACTTCCGCACCAGCATCACTGCCCGGTCAAAGGTCACATATGACACGGAAGCCTCTTCCTTCGAAATACCGTCATTCACCGACAATCCCTTCGGGTAGGAAAGGTGATGAATAAGACGGTACTTCCCAGGTTCCTTCTTGGGTACCACACCCAATGGCGACACCCTCAAATTCGAAAACGGAGGCGTGTGAAACGGACCGGCCATTCTGCCCAGTGCTACCTCCTTACCAATTTTCTCGCGCAATACCTGAGGCTAATCAACCGCCGATTTCAGGTTGGACGCCGACGTCGGGGACCACGACAACGAAAAAGGAATAAAAGAATCCCTCCAAGAACCTCTTCCGAAGGCACTCCGCATCCAACTTTCTAGGATAACGGGTGAGCCACGGCTCCATCGAGTGTACGTTCACCGGCGTCCTTAGACCCGCCGCCAGACTGCAGCTTAGGGGGCTGCATCTGGCCACGCGGGCACCAAGCTGCGGCGTGCGTACCGCCACAGGTGGAGCATTCGTGCTTAAATCGGCACATGCCGTAGAACCTGCAATGCCCTTCGTTGAAGAGCCAGCAGGTACCCGGACGTTTAACCGCCACTGAGCTTCCGGTTGCAGAAGGCGTCCCAGTGGCACCTCCTTGAAAGGGGGGCGGCATCCGCTGAGCCGTCATCAAACGCAACCAGACATCCGTGGCCTTCACGCCCCAACCCACTGATGGCTGCAACGCCAGACGTCTGCAGAACTCCTCATCATAACACCACCAGGCAGATCCGCCATATAGTTTGTAAGCATTGTAAATCGTATCCAAATAAATAAACAACTCCGAACATCTGTCCGGATGCTTCTGCCCCATAATACAACCCAACACCGTAAAGGCTTGAAGCCAATTCCCAATTGTTCTCGCCACCTTAGGCCTCCTATCCAAAGACCTGTCATTAATTCTACGTTCTCTGTCAACAGACGGCTGATCAGGGGTAATCAAGGACCATATATCAACAAAAGCATTGTCCCAAATTTTCTGCTTCACCTCATCCGCCACATGGGATCCAAGTGGGCTAACCCCACAAAAGCAAGATTCCTTAAACATTCCCGCTGCAACTGGGGCAGGAGCCTTAGGAGGGTGCGGGGAAGCAGAAGACACCTTTTCAATCAACACTTTCACCCGTTCAATAGTTTTTATTGAGTTTTGTCATTTAAAACAGTAAATAGTTAACTGAATATAAAGAGAATAAAGGAAAAAGAAAAAAAAAACAGAATAGGTAAAATAATTAAGGTGGTCCAATTACAGAACATCTTTCCATTTCACAGCATAACTGTAATACAATAAACGTATATCTCGAGTACCGAATTAAGACATAAATTTGGCTCTTGTCCAAGTTTCCCATTTAGATACGTGTTTTTTATATGTGTTTGTATTTTTTGCATACATTTCTTCAAATTTGCAATTAACATTGATTTTTTGTATGATTACAGATAACTCAGGAATGCAGTCCGATTTCCATCTACCAGCTATGGCTTGAGTAGCGGAGGTAAGTATATGATGAATTAAGGTTGTATATTGTTTATTTGTAGATGCTATGTTTAATCTTAAAAGATATGTTTCTGGATTGAATGGTATATCGATCTTTAGTATGTGGAATAATTTTTGTTTTACATCAAGCCACAATTGAGCTATGCACGGACATTCCCAGAAAATGTGTAGTAGGGTACCAATTTGTCCACATCCTCTCCAGCAGAGATTAGAGGCATTATCATACATTTTAGCTAGCCTATAGGGAGTGTAATACCATATATACAAGACTTTTGCTTAAGCTTCATGGTGGTCAGAACAGGTTGAGCTCTTAATAGCAGATAGGAAGGCTTTTTGCCAGGATTCCCTCGAATATTGTATATTAAGATCTTTTTGCCATTTAGTTATATGAGAAAAATGAGAGTCTAAATACCCATCCGATATTTGAGCGTATATCCCAGATATTTTCATTCTTGTCTTGTAATGAGAGCTATTTCTGACTATTAAATATATTCCTATAGGGATTTTAGGAATTTTAAATGAGGAGTTATTAAGGGCGGTTCTTATTTGTAGGTACTTGTACAAATCCCCCTTAGGTAGTTTATATATTTCACACAGCTTTGCAAAATTATACATTGTTGTCCCATTATATAGTTGATGAACATGTGATATTCCAGCTGATTCCCAATCTGATAACTCAATGTCTGGGATCAATATTTTTAGAATTTCAATGGGGACTGGCAGATCCTTCAGGATCTTAAAGTTGGCATAAGTCTTTTGGTATTTAAGCCATGTTTTGATAGTATCCCTTATTGTAGGTGAATTTACACCGTACGTCTGTATACCCGCTAAATTTGCAATTAAAACATTTTTTATAGAGTTATTGCTGTATGTTTGGTTTTCCAAACTAGTCCATGCTTTATCGGGTTTATCACTCCACCATTCCAGGGATTGTTAGATTATAGTGGACATATGGTATGCTGGCAGGTCCGGAATACCTAGGCCTCCAGCATATTTGTTTCTATTTAGGATGCACATCGCGACTCTCGGTTTTTTATTGTTCCAAATAAACTTGTTCAGCTGTGCCTGGAGTTTCTGCATGAGATGCTGTGGTATACTTAGTGGTATCGTTCGAAATAGATATAATATTTTGGGAAGGATGCACATTTTATATATTGATATCCTACCCCACCATGAGATTTCATGTTGATTTATAGTTGCTAAATCTTTTTGCAGTTGTGTGATAAGTGGGATGATATTGAGTGGAATTGTATCTTCAATGGGATATGCAATATTTATTCCTAGATATGGAATTGTCTTATTGTTCCATATAAAGGGGAATGTTGATTGTAATATAATTCTATCTGTGTGGGAAACATTCATATCCAGGATTAATGATTTTGTATCATTGACTTTATAATAAGAGACATTGCTAAAAGAATCTATCGCTTTTTGTATTTGGGATAGTGCTCTCCTAGGGTTAGAGGTACATATCAAGATATCATCTGCAAATAGACTGATTTTATGGGTGTTATTGTTTATCCGTATGCCAGGAATGGTATAGTCGATTCTAATGAATTCTGCAAATGGTTCTAAAGCTAAAATAAAGAGGATCGGTGAAAGGGGGCAGCCCTGTCTTGTACCATTTGTCAGCTTGAAGGGCGAAGATAACGTTCCATTAGTTGCTATTCTGGCCGAGGGGTTCTTATATAGTGCGTTGATAGAGTTTAAGATGGTTCCTATGAATCCAAATTTTTCAAGTGTTTTAAACATATATTTCCAGTGCTGTCTGTCAAAGGCCTTCTCGGCGTCAAGTGATAATAATATAGAAGGGAGTTTATTTGTTTGTACGTGGTGTATTATATTAAATACTCTTCTGGTACCGTCTGAGGCCTGTCTGCCTGGCACAAAGCCTACTTGGTCTTGTTTCATCAAATACGGTATAATGGTTGATAATCTATTTGCAATAAGTTTGGCAAAAATTTTTGTATCTGAGTTTATGAGTGATATAGGTCTGTAGTTAGTGACCAACGTAGGGTCTTTGCCCGGTTTGGGAATAGTTATTATTGTGGACTGTAACATTTCGCTCGGTAAGTTGCCTTCTTTTGAAGCTTTATTGAATATTTCGGTCAAGTAGGGGTTCAGTATGTCAGCGAAAATCTGATAATATTCGTTACTGAATCCATCCGGGCCTGGTGATTTTTTATGTTTAAGGGCAAGTATTGTTTTTGAGATTTCTTGCACCGTAAAAGGAGAATTTAGCGATATTAGTTGTTCAGCGGAAAGTTGTGGGAGATTTATTTTATTAAGGAAGGATTGGATTTGTCTCTCTGTGGGTTGAGGGACTGAGTCTTCCTCTTTTAGGTTATATAAGGATTCATAGTAAGATCTGAAATGATCAGCTATTTCTGTAGAGGAGAAGAGGTTGGCGTTAGTGTGTCTGTGTCTTAAATTTGCTATTCTAGACTTCCTTCTTTGCTGTTTGACCCTATTTGCCATAAAAGCTGTGGCTTTGTTATTTTGTGAGTAGAACTTTTGTTTTAGTATGTTAAAGTTATGTTCATATTTGTCTAGTAGGAGTATTCGTATTTCGTCTCTAAGTTTTATGGTAAGTAGTTTATTGTAATCATTGGGGCTGCTCTTATGCGCTTTTTCAGCTACAGTCAGGGCTGTTAATTTATCCTGTAGTGCTTTCTGTTTTTGTTTTTTATATCGAGAGCAATATTTTATTAATAAGCCTCTTATGTATGCCTTATGAGCATTCCATAAGGTGAACCTATTGATGTCTGGAGAATCATTAAATTGAAAGAATTCTTTTAAGTCATTATTTATATTGTTTCTAATTGTTGGGTCACATATGAGATAATTATTAATTCTCCAGGTACATTCTGTTTTTGAGTTGTTTCGTTCTTTTATGGTAGTTATCAGAGGGGCATGATCAGACCATATAATGTGGTCTATTTTGGAATCATGTATAATGTCTATTGTTTGATTGTCCGTCAGGCAGTAGTCGATTCTAGTATAAGTGTTATACACATTAGAGTAGAATGTGTAGTCTCGTTCGTTCGCGTGGAGACATCTCCAGGTATCGATTAAATCATTATCGTATAGCCACTGTTTTAATGAAGATGAGGATCTTCTGTTTGCATTAGTGGTATCGAGAAGTGGGTCAGAGATTATGTTTAGATCTCCAAAAATGAGGAGATGGCCTTGTTTGATTTTATTTATTTTCTTTAGTGTTTTATTCATGAAGTGTCCTTTATTAGGGCAATATATATTACAGATTGTGTATAGTATGTTATTAATCTTACATATCAACACCAAATACCTTCCTGTCGTGTCATCATACATCTCTAATTTTTCAAAAGTAACAGAGTTGTTTATAGCAATAGCCACTCCCACTTTTTTCTTTTTTGCACAAGCAAAAAATAGGTGTGTATAATCTTTGCTGCGCACTCTGTGTATGTCTTCCTCTAGTAAATGAGTCTCCTGAACACAAACAATATCTGCATTGTTATTTTTAGCTTCTTTCCATAGGGAAATTCTTTTAAACGGATGATTTAAACCTTTGACGTTCATAGATAATGCCTTAACAAACATTTTTAAAAAACAATATCGAGTAGCTTACATGTACGTTTCTGTAAACCTGTATTATTAAGAAGTTTGAGTCCGTATGCTTGGATGCCGAGTTCTTGAGTTTGAAATCTTTCTCAGGAGCAATGGACTTGCCGTGAGGTGAGTAGGGAGTTGTCGAAGTTGTCAATGTGGACCTAGACATAATAAGGAAAAGAAAAACAAAAAGAAAACATACAAAAACATGAACAGTCCACCGAAGTGGGAACGTAAAAACATAGGTTGATCGTATTGATCTCATGAGATCGGGGGTATAGTCTATGCAGAGTTGCAGCCTCTTCATAAATATGATGTCATAGGAGGATTATTTACTCCAACGCGTTGAATGGTAATCTACTGGCAGGTAGGTTTTGCGTATGATGTGGTGTGGAACCGCTATGTTATTAGGTGTTCCTTGTAACGGTTGTCCATTCCTCTTGGATGGTGATGGGATCTTTTTCTTTGCTTGAAAAGTCGGTGTCTGATATATTTATTTGCCATTTTTCAAGTAGCTTTTTTCCTTGGTCCAGTGAATGGATAACATGTAGTATATCCTTGTATATCAGCAGTTTTGTAGGAAAGCCCCACTTGTAAGGCATTTTATTTTCCCTGAGACAAGAAGTGATCGGGTGTAGCTTTTTTCTCTCTTGAATTGTTGCTTGAGAAAGATCAGTGAATAGAAGTATCTTGTCGTATGGGTCAGGGAGGACATTTAGATTTTTTGCGGCTAGCATCGCCGCTTCTTTAATATGAAAGAAATGGATGCGCGCTAATACATCTCTTGGTTTGCTTTCCGGAATATTTTTCGGCTTCAGAATTCTGTGTGCTGTGTCTATGGTCAGGTCTATACTGGTTGCTTCAGGTAAAAGTAGTTTCAGCAGTTCTTGTATATATCTAGGTAAGTCGTTGGGTGGAACTGATTCTGCGATACCTCTGAATTTTATGTTGTTCCTTCTTGAACGGTCTTCTAGGTCTGCCATTTTAGCCTTAATTGCCGCAATGTCGTCATCAAGTGAATTGTGAGCATCTACTAAGGTGTTGTGGGCACCTGCATATTCCGCCATTTTGCTTTCAATATGACCCACTCTCTCACCTAAATCTTCTATGTTGGCGGTTAAGGAGTTACATATTTGTGAAATGTCCTTTTTTATAGACGAGTTTAGTGCTATAAGCATATCTTTCATGAGGTTGACCGTGATCCTTTCCTCAGATGTGGGGATATGTTCAAAAAACGCTTATTGACTGTGGAGATAGCGTCTTTTGTCTATCTAAATCTTGTTCTGAAAATTCTGTGTTTTCTTTTCTAGGTTTTTGTTTAGCTGGGCTGCGGATACTGGAGGTGTCAGAAAGATTAGCTTCCTCTTCTTCCTCATACTGTGGCATAGGTGAGTTAATTTTATCTGTGTCTATCTGTTTTATGTTCTTAGGTATTTTGGTAGGGTTTGTGCGTTTAGAGGTATTGCTGACCTGTTTTTTCCTGTCAATTTCAGAAGCCAGTGAAGGGGAAGCGCTGTTGCTGCTTTCAGCACTTGCTGTGGAGTCCGTTTCCCGCCGACCGCCGCCATCTTGCCTGGTTCTGCGCTTGGTAAGGAAGAAGTCTTCCAAGTGTCTCGGCGGATCCCTCGTCCTCCTGGTCTTCTTCATGGTGAGTACCCTTGTTTTACAGGTACTTACAGACTGTTTTAAAGCGGTTCAGTGCGCTGGAAATAACTTTAAAGCAGTCGTTGTAAGGAGGCTGTGAGAGCGCTCTGCAATTATGCGGCCATTCCGAACGGCGTCAGGCCACGCCCCCTCAATCAATCAACACTTTCAACGCCTGCAATACCGTATCATCCTTAGCCTTATTCACATCCCAGGCCCCCGCATAAGCGTACTCACCAGGCGCAGTCGAAGGACCGGGAACCACGTCCACAGGACCCACAGGAGGAGCAAGGACCATCGGGTCAGCGACCGCCGAGTCTTGATGACTGGAAGAAGATTAACGCCGAGGCACCCGCCTCGATCGGCGTCCGCGGATGTTACTGCCGAAGCTCGAGGAGCTGCAGGAAAGCCGATCCGCAGAGGAACCGATCACGAGGAACGAGAGCGCCTGGTTCTCCGAGAGCTCCCGGAGACCATCGAATGGTGACAGGACCGGCGGCCATGATGCCGAGAAGAACCGCAATAGCATCTACGCCGCGATCCCCGGGAGGTAGAGCCAGAAGAACTGCGCCACCTACGCTCACTCCGCCCACTAGGCTCCGCACGCCTGCACACATGCGCAGAAGAAATGTTGGTCGGCACTCCTTATAACTGTTTTGGTGCTCAGTGGTAGGAGGTATGCATAGATAAATCTTGGATACCACTGCACTCAATAAGTAAATGACGGCAGTATTCACGTCAGGTTATCTTTATTGTATCCATCCAATTATAACAGAGGAAAAGACTGGGGCCAACGTTTCGGTCAATAGAGACCTTGATCACGGCCTATAAGATTAATATTATACATTATGTTCAACATTATAATAAGGCTAATTATTATAGCAAAATTAATAAATGGATATAGAGAGAAAAAAATTAAACATAGAAATATACATTGATCACAACGATGTCATAGTCATGGCATAATAGGTTGCATAAGTGCAAACTATATAGGTCAGAGGTGAGCGTCCCAAGTTCGTGTTTAAATGCTATTGGTGAGGCAGAGTAGATGTGGTGGCAGTCAGGTGAGTAATCGGCCCGGATGTATATCTGAAAGGTAAGATTATTGGTGAGAATTCTGACATACCTCGTTTCCTGTAGTGGTAAGTTTGTATGGAGGATCAAGTGCAAAGCGCGCCAAGCTCCCTAATAAAGGCTGTAATCGCGCGGCGTGTGACGTCATGCCGTTGCGCGCGCATGCGCAGTAGCGTGAAGAGGCGCCGAGCCGGAAAAAGGGCAAAGAAAAGGGCAACAGGTCCGTAGTGGATCTAGATGCGACTGTGTCTACTGTATGCTAGTCTCAATCAGGACTTAAAGTGTATTGCTACGTTACATGACAGCATATGTGACAACTTACGCTAATATAAGAAACAAGCAATAATATTGAACAATATTAATAATCACATTCTAGTGTATGTAGTGAGACCTGCAAGGGAAGAAAATGCTTATTAGGACACGGGCGTCCCAAGGAAGGAACCATGGGACGTAAAGTGTGCTATAAAGTGGCGCTGCTGTAGAGTAGAAGAGAGAATACTGGACAATCGTAAATGATCACATTCATGTATAAATAGGGCATGCAAACAAGAGAAAAGGTTTTTTGTTACTTGACTGAGGAGTCATGCAGAATTAGTAGAGGAGCATGCAGGAAATTAATGTAAGGGACATATAGGGAACATGCTGGGGAATAGGTGAGGTGAGCATAATTCTATAGATACACAGGCTTCTGAAGGGAGAACTAGAAAGGGACTACCTGTATCGTCAGCCGGGATTATCTAGTCTGAAAAAAATCAAGACAGGAGAGTCATATATAATACAATATACAATATACAGTACAAAAAAATCAATACAACAGTGTGCAATTGTAATGTTCTGATGGCCACATTGCATAGCATGGTTATATACGAGAGATCGTAGTAGTCTTATATGATCTGGAAATCAAAGTCTCTATTTAAGCCACGCGGTGCTAAAGTGTTTAGTTCGAAAATCCAGAAGGCTTCTCTCTGTTTCAAATGTTGTATTCTGTTGCCTCCTCGTCTTGAGGCTGGAACCTGCTCTAGGACTTGAAACCTTAATTGACTGATCTGATGTTTCGCCGTGATGAAATGGTGTGGTATAGGCAATTCAGTTCTCCGACAGCGGATGTCAGACTTATGTTTGGATATGCGGTCTCGCACACTTTGGGAGGTTTCTCCCACGTATGCGAGACCGCATGGACACTTGATTAGGTATATAACAAAGGTAGTAGCACACGTGAAAAAGGACTTTGCATAGTAAACTTTACCAGAATGTGGATGTATTATCCGGTTACCTTTCATGACATTAGTGCATTGGGCACATGTTAAGCATGGGAATGTACCCATTCTCATGGGCGCCAACGTAGTTTGTCGGAGGCTAGGTCTGAGAGGGCCTATATTGGCTCTCACTAGTTTGTCTCGTATGTTCTGTGGTCTCTTATAGCACATTCTAACAGGGGATTGAAATTCCGGTATATCTAGATAGGATTGTTTGAGAAGGTCCCAATGACTACGTATAATGGACTGGACCTTCGGGATGAATGAATGATAAGTAATGACTAGGGGGACCCGTGGGTTATTTGTAATACCCTGTGTCTTAGTAGGGGCAGTTTGGGCGGAGTTAGAGATTTCTTGTGACAGTAAAGAGGGAGGATATCCTCTAAGAGCAAATTTGTTGGACATCTCCTGGAGGCGTTTAGTGCGTTGTATACGGTCATTAACAATTCTCGTTACCCGTGTGAATTGAGAACGTGTTTTTCGTGTTGCGTGGATGGCAACTTGAGTACAAAAGAAGGGTGTTTCTATCAGTAGGTTTGCAGTAAAGATCAGTGTCCAGTGAACCATGATTAGTTTTAGAAACTGTAGTATCAAGAAAACTAATGGTGTCGGAGTCTATATGAGAGGTCAATTGTAGATCCTGATCAAAGTTATTCAGGATTGTGGAGAATTGATAAAAGGACTCCTTGGTGCCGTCCCAAATGCAAAAGATGTCGTCAATATACCTATACCAAATCCTAGCATGTTGTTGGTATAGGTTATTTTGATAGACACACTCCTCCTCAAACTGTGCCATAAAGGCATTCGCGTAGGGAGGGGCCACATTGGCCCCCATCGCGGTCCCTTTGCGTTGAATATAGAAATCGTCCCCGAACATAAAATAATTGTGCTCGAGGACAAAACGTAGAAGTCCAGTACAAAATAATTGTGCTTGTGGTGTAAGATCAGACTTAGAGAGAAGTTGTGTTACAGCATTAATTCCTTTCTCATGGGATATAGAAGTATAGAGGCTATTGACGTCTAACGTTACAAGTAAACTGTGGGGCGGAATGTCATGGAGACTAGAGATGATCTGTAGGAAATGCGAGGTGTCAAGGATGTAGGAACGTGTTGTCTTGATGAGTGGCGTAATTATCTTTTCTAAGAGAATAGAGAGTGGAGCGAGAAGTGAGTCAGTGGAGGCCACTATGGGTCTTCCAGGGGGATTGTTTAGATTTTTGTGTATTTTGGGTAAGGTATACAATACTGGTATTCTTGGATTGTCATTTAGTAAAAAACTATAGGTGGCTTTGTCTATGGTACCTATTTGTAGCTGATGATCAAGAAAGAGTGTAATATCTCTTTTTAGTTGGAATGTGGGGTTAGAGCTTACTTTCTCGTATGTTGTTGTGTCTGCCAATTGTCGCTGTATTTCTTTGATGTAGTCAGTGGTGTTCATCACAACTATCGCTCCGCCCTTATCGGCAGGTTTAATGGTAATAGTAGAGTCAGATTGTAGGGATTGTAAGGCAGACTGTTCAACATTGGATAGATTTGTAGGAGTATGCAAGTCCCCTTGTGTAAGAGATCTAGTATTAGATTTAATCTCTCTATCTATTAAGGCAATGAATGCCTCTACACCATGGTATGTCTTTGGGGGCATAAAGGAGCTCTGATTCCTTAAGCCAAACTGTTTGATCGACAAAGTGGTACTGGTCATAGTAGTGAGTGATGTAGATGCCACTTGTTGGGAAAAATGGACCTTCAATCGTAGAGATCTATAGAATCTCTGTAGTTCTTGTTCCATGTTAAACTGTCGTAGTTTCCCATAAGGGCAAAAGGACAGTCCCTTAGATAACACACTCAGTTCAGCAGGTGATAGAGTACGTGACGAAATGTTTAAAACTAAGTCAGTATGTCACGAGTGGTCTTGCGTCTGGAATCAGACGTTCTGCGCGGCTTTCTAAGTGACAGGTTTGACAGGCTATTCCCTGTGGTTTGGGTGCTGTTCTCCACACCCCTTTCCCTCAGCTGTTGCCGCTTGGCAATTAGCTGTCTCCTACTTACCTCTTCCTCTCCCAGTATCCCTTGCGGTTTATATCTGTTTCATACCTGGTTGAGAGTGGTGTGGATCTCGGCTGAGATCCTGTTGCTGAGTTCTACTTAAAGTTAAGTGTTTTCCCTTCCTTTGGTTATTCCTGTTTGAGTCTCCTGTTCCTCCTTACGCTTGGAGGAACAGGTTACTCTTTTGTGTCATTAGACTGCAGGGTGTTCTAGGGTCTATTCAGATTAGGTTCCTGTGTATGAGCTTTCCTACCACCCGGGTTAGTTCATACTGGTAGCCAGCTAGGGCCTAGTCTTAGGGTCCCCTGCAGGAGGTGACCAGTTCCCTGGTTTTGTCTGTTCCCATCCCTCATACGCTCGGTGTGGCTTTTCCCCCACACCCGAGCGTGACATTATAAACCGCCACTAACAAAAATTTATGTCATTTTTGTGCTGACATGGATGCTATTGCTACACTGGCTGAACGGCTGCAGGGACTCAGCTTGGAGGTGGCTGACATCCGCAACCAAATTCAGAGACCACAGGCTGGTGGTTCTGGGGGTGCTGAGTGTCAGGCCTGTTTGGAGCCTAAGGTCCCCCATCCGGATAGATTTTCTGGGGAATGTGATAATTTTGTTCTATTTAGGGAGGCGTGCAAATTGTATTTCAGACTGCGTCCACATTCTTCTGGTAATGAGGAACAGAAGGTTGGTGTGGTCATCTCGCTGCTTAAAGGGGATGCGCAGTCATGGGCCTTTTCTCTACCGGCCGGATCGCTGTCTCTCCGGTCGGTAGATGAATTTTTCAAGACCCTAGGGATTATCTATGATGACCCGGATCGTATCTCCCTGGCTGAGACCCAGATACGTAACCTTTGTCAGGGTGAGCGGCCGGTTGAGACTTATTGCTCTGAGTTTCGGAGGTGGGCGACCAATACTGAATGGAACGATCCGGCTTTACGTAGCCAATTCTGTCAAGGTTTGTCTGAAAGGCTGAAGGACGCTTTGGCCTTTCAGGAAACCCCTGTGTCTTTGGAAGCCGCTATGTCTCTTGCTGTACGCATGGATAGGCGCCTGAGAGAGCGATCTAGGGGCCCCCGCTCTCAGGACGTACTATCACATAGTGTACCAGCTTCCTATGACACTTTGGGTGAATATTCCCCTAGGTTGATGTCTGGGGATGAACCTATGCAATTAGGGGGAGCCACTCCTGTATCCACCCGTAAACATCTTGGTAATAAAAAGGGAGTGTGTTTTTTCTGTGGTCAGAAAGGACACTTTATCAATGTATGTCCATTCTTCCTATCTCTAAAGGAGAGAAAAGAAAAGGGGGCGTTGAATTCTCATCTCACTCTTGGTGGAGTGGGTAGGGAGACTGAAAATGTGCATTTGTCTTCATCCTGCAGTACCCCGTTTTCTCCTGACTGCCGAGGTGGCGCTAGAATCAAAGGTTGTGAAAATTGAGGTGTTTATTGACAGCGGGGCAGGGGTGAACTTGATTGATGCTCAAGTTTGTCCGTATGCATGGATTGTCACCAAGTTCTTTGGATAAGAGGATTGCTGTGTTCGCCATTGATTCTGCACCTCTCTCTCAGAAGTGTTTGTCTCAGATGGTGCATGATATCAAATTAAGAGTGGGTGAATTTCATCAGGAGCTTATTTCATGTTTTGTGTTGGAAGGTCTTCCTGCTCCTGTGGTTCTGGGTTTACCGTGGTTAAGCAAACATAATCCGTCCATTGACTGGCATACTAGACAAATTGTGGATTGGGGCGATTATTGTGTTGACAATTGCCTTAATACATCTTTTTCTGCTTAACCACTAAGACTCTTCCTTCTTTTATATCGGATTTCTCTGATGTATTTTCTGAAGGTGGATGTCAGGATTTACCCCCTCACCGGGAATACGATTGTCCTATCAATCTTATCCCTGGAACAAGATTGCCTAAATCTAGGCTGTATAACCTTTCTGGACCTGAGAGAACGGCCATGAAGGAATATATTGCTGAGAGTTTGGCCAAAGGACATATTAGGCCTTCCAAATCTCCTGTGGCAGCAGGGTTCTTTTTTGTTAAAAAAGGACGGATCCCTTAGGCCATGTCTGGATTTCCGTGAACTCAATAGGATTACTGTCCGTGATCCATATCCCCTTCCTTTGATTCCTGACTTGTTTAACCAGATTGTGGATGCCAAGGTGTTCTCCAAGTTGGACTTAAGGGGGGCATATAATCTGGTCAGGATCAAGGAAGGGGATGAATGGAAGACGGCCTTTAACACTCCTGAGGGCCACTTTGAGAACCTGGTCATGCCTTTTGGGTTGACCAATGCTCCTGCTGTCTTCCAGCATTTTGTTAATGACATTTTTCATCATCTTGTGGGGAGGTTTGTAGTCGTGTATTTGGATGACATAACTAATCTATTCTCCAGATATTGTGACACATCAGGATCACGTGAGGCAGGTGTTGCAAATCTTAAAGAGATAACAAGTTGTATGCAAAAATTGGAGAAATGTGCTTTTGCTGTACATGAGGTGCAATTCTTAGGATACCTGCTTTCATCTTCAGGTTTTCGTATGGATCCAGAGAAGGTCTGTGCTGTTCTGAAACTGGGACCGACCTGAAAATCTGAAGGCTCTTATGCGATTTTTGGGGTTCACCAACGTATTACCGAAAATTTATTAAGAACTATTCGACGATAGTTAAACCCTTAACTGACATGACTAAGAAAGGGACGGATGTCTCTGTGTGGTCTGATGCAGCGTTGGCAAGCCTTCTCCGCTGTTAAGGAGTGGCTTTCCTCTGCCCCTATATTGGTGCAGCCAGATGTGTCACAACCTTTCATTGTGGAGGTTGACGCATCCGATGTGGGGGTAGGAGCTGTGTTATCACAGGGCCCGTCACCTGGTAAATGGCGCCCATGTGCTTTTTTTCGAAGAAACTGCTCTGTGGCGGAGAGAAAATTATGATGTGGGTAACCGAGAGTTACTGGCCATTAAGTTGGCTTTTGAGGAATGGCGTCATTGGTTGGAAGGGGCGAACCATCCAATCACGGTATTTCACTGATCACAAAAATCTGGCTTACCTGGAGTCGGCTAGACGACTTAATCCGAGGCAGGCCAGATGGGTCTTTGTTCTTCACCAGATTCAATTTCATTGTCACATACCGTCCTGGGGTTAAGAATGTGAAGGCGGATGCCTTGTCACGTAGTTTTCCCGGGGGTGGTGATTTTGAAGATCCTAGCCCTATACTGTCTGAAGGAGTGGTGATATCCGCTCTTTACCCTGATCTTGAGGCTAAAGTGCTTGAGGCCCAGGGAGATGCGCCGGAGTCTTGCCCTCCCGGGAAGTTGTTTGTTCCTTCTGATTTGCGTTATAAGGTTTTGAGGAGGCATCATTCTTCGGTGCTTGCGGGACACCCTGGGAGTAAATCCACTGTCGACCTCATCCTCTCGTAGATTCTGGTGGCCAGGTCTGCGTAAGTGTGTTGAGGAATATGTGTCAGCCTGTAGTGTCTGCGCACGCCTCTAAGGTGACACATACTCGTCCCTCTGGACCCCTACTTCCATTACCCATCCCGTCCAGACCATGGACTCACCTATCCATGGACTTCATCACTGATCTGCCTGAGTCGTCTGGTAAGACAGTTATTCTGGTGGTTGTAGATCGTTTAGTAAAATGGCGCACTTTATTGCATTACCGTGGACTCCCCAATGCTAAACTCTTGCACAAGTGTTTGTTGACAATATTGTGAAACTTCATGGCATTCCCACTGACGTTGTCTCTGATCGTGGGACTCAGTTTGTGTCCAGATTCTGGAGGGCGTTCTGTACTCGGCTCGGGGTACAACTGTCTTTCTCCTCTGCCTTTCATCCCCAGACGAATGGGACAGACTGAGCGTACCAATCAGAATCTGGAGACTTATTTGAGATGCCTTTGTCTCTGAGAACCAGGAGGAGTGGTCCTCGTTTTTGTCTCTGGCTGAGTTTGCCATAAATAATCGCAGACAGGACTCCACTGGTAAGTCACCATTTTTTGGTGGCATATGGATTTCACCCGCAGTTTGGCACATTTTGTGGTTCTGATACTTCTGGTATTCCTGAGGAAGAACGTTTTTCGTCAATCATTGTCTTCATATGGCGAAAAATTCAAAAGTAACTTGATAAATATGGGTAACAAGTACACAACGTGTGGCTGACAGGAGACGCATGAATGGTACCGGACCTAAATGTGGGTGATTCTGTGTGGCTGTCTACTAGGAAACATTAAGTTGAAAGTTTCCTTCATGGAAGTTGGGTCCAAGATTTATTGGCCCATATAAAATCACGGCCATTATTAATCCTGTAGCATTTCGTCTTGAACTTCCGCAGGCCCTGAAAAATCCATAATGTGGTTCACAGATGTTTGGTTGAAGAGGTATGTTGAACCTCTGTAGCCATCTCCCTTGCCACCCGCCGCCTGTCTTGGTGGATGGTAATTTGGAATTTCAGATTGTCAAGATCATTGATTCTCGAGTTCTTCGTGG
>ONZH01030230.1:0-47843 GCA_900303285.1 Rhinella marina
TGTTTATTACGAGTTCTCCTATGAGAGCGTTCTAAAGCAGAGATCCTGTCATAGAGTTTTGATATCTGCTCTTGCCTTGTCTTATTTATATATGCAGCGGTAGAGATAAACTCTCCTCTTATTACGCTTTTATGGGCCTCCCTGATTATGTGTGGAGACAAATCTGATGTTATGTTCTCTGAAAAATACTCTGATAAACTCTTTCCTATTTTATCCCTCATTTTATCTAGTAATGTTTCATTAAGGCGCCAAATAAACTGTTTAGGACCAGAGTTGGGTAGGTTGAAAGAGACCAACACTGGAGAGTGGTCTGAGTGTATCATAGAGCCAATTATGGCTTCTGTACATAAGTGTACCATTTTAGAGGGAAACAATACATAATCTAACCTATGATGACTATCATGTGGAGCAGAGTAATGAAATAGTCTTTAGTATTCGGGTTGAGAGCGCGCCAAACATCTATAAAAGCACTCTTGTGTAAAAGTTTCTTTACGCGGTTTAAGGTTTTCGAGGGAATATTTGTCTTTCCTGTTGATGAGTCTAAAGAAGGGTTTAGGGATAGGTTGAAATCACCAGCCAATATAACCAGGCCTTCCGTAAATTGTTCGAGATCTAGCCACATATTTTCAAACCAATTCCTATGTGCTGCATTTGGTGCATATATATTGGCCAAAGTGAACAATTGTGAATTTATTGTCCCCTTGACAAATAGAAAACAACCTTCTTGGCCTTGACATCTATTAAGGAAAAATCCATGTGTTTATGAAAACCAATACTCACTCCCAGTTTGTTGGAGTGTTTTGAGGAGCTATGAAACCATAGATTATAATTGTATCTCGAAAGATTTGGTATCTTGTCATGCTTAAAGTGTGTTTCCTGTGCAAAGAGAATCTGAACTTTCTCCTTATGAAAGTGTCTTAAAAGCTGGCCCCTTTTGACTGGTGATTCAAAACCTCTGACATTATATGTCGCAATATGTATTTCAGCCATTATTAATAATCGTCTGTCAGGAGCAGTGTGCACATACCTAAGCTGCTAGATTTGGTGCCTCTGTATTCTATATGAACTCTGTAGTCCAATGGCGAGCTCTGGTGGGAAAGGGGGGTAGGTAAGAGGGGGGAGGGAAGGCTGAAAAACAGAACAGACAAATATAAGCAAACGAAAATGAAAAAACTTAACATCCTCCATTTGGTGGAAACCTTTGGGATGTAATGAATCCCATGTTGAAGTATAATAAGATTGACTTTCCCAGTATCACCACACTGGATGCTGAAGCCTGGGAAAGTGTGACAATGACTGATCATAAATTCTTGGAATTGTAAAGTAGTGGTAGTAAGGGTAGATACAAAGATAATAAGGTAATATTAGTATTAAATTCTAGATTAGACTTTCCACTGAAAGACAAAGGAAAGACGGTAATATGTGATCCCCCTGGGGCCAGCCGAGGCGCAACTACAATCTCCAGATGAAAGCCATCAGGGATCTAGAGATTACTATAGGTTTGCCTGAAACAATAAGGTGTAATGTTGCACCTCCACAGATCCAAGGGCAGAAGACATCACATAGTTAAAGGTAACTCAAAATAGCAACCTGAAACATTACAGATGAAACATTCAGTCTTCTTCAGAGAGTAGGCGTCTCGGAGTCAGCTTCCCTTGTTTCTTCTTCATTCTCTGAGGTTTGCCGTATGAAACCGTCTCCCAAGGAGTTGGTGGTGCGACTTCACAAGGGATGCAGATATCATTTGTAGCAGACCAATCTGGGATATCAATGTCCTCTATTGCTAAAGCTGCAAAGACCTCTGGGATGTCCTTGTGAGATCTAATAATGTATTTCTTTTCTTTGAAAGTGATTAACATTCCAAAAGGAAATAGCCATCTGAATACTATTCGTTTGTATCTCAAATATTCTGACAGTGGTTTGAGGATACGTCATTTGTTAAGTGTAGCAGGTGCAAGATCTTGAAACAATAAAATTGGTGAGCCTGCATATTCTATCTTTTCACTTTTTCTGGCTTTCTTCATCACCAGTTCTTTTTGGTTGACGTTCAGGAGTTTGCATATTCTTGGTATTCTTCTCCTAGAAGTGATTTGCAAATTTCTAAAACCGCTTTCGGCACAGCTTCTGGCGCCATTGATTTAGGGACTCCTCTCAATATTATGATGTTTCTTCTCCCTCTGTTGTCTTGATCTTCAATATAATCATAGAGATGATTTATATGTTGTTGATATAGTAATAATGACTCTGAATTTTTCTGTGTGTACATAGCCAGGGCTTATTGAGTGGTTTCCAGATTCTCAACTCTCTGGCCAACCTGTCTCATTTCTTTCTTTATTTCAGATAGTTCCTCTAGGACACGGTTTAATGCTTTAGAAAGTGCATGTGAAATAAACGACCTTGATATTGGGAGATCTGCGGTAGAGTCCATGTTATCTTCTACATCACTATCCCTTTCCTCTTGTACAGTACTATGGCGAGTGTTTGTACTTCTGGGAGTGGAGGATATGGCTCCCACAGCTTTTTTCATCACAAAACTGTTGAGGTCCGACTGTGAGTAGGAAGAAAAGTTTTTAGTATTCTCTTTATTTTGACACTTGTATTTCCCGTACTTCACCATATGTGCTATATATCTTGCACCCGTATTATGTATTACACCCTTACATAAATGAATAGTGCTCTCACATATTGTATGTGAATTTGTAGTTGTTATTTAGAAGCATCTTTACATTCTTAATTGAAACCCAAGCCTGGGTCTTAGTGTATAGTCCAGTGAGTCAATAGGTGTAAATTACTGTAGTAAGGGTAAAGGGAAGAGATTCATACAGTAAATCTGCAACTTTAATTCTGGGGTGGAGGTTGTTGCCTTATGATGGGGGTGAATCTGAACAGTCCTGTTGCCCAGGGTGAATCCAATCAGGAAAATTAGGTGTTTGCAGATTGAAGAGGAGACTGAAAGGAAAGGAGGAGAGGAAAAAATAGGTAGGATAGTTATTCAGAGAATAGAGTGAACTTCCCACTCCTAGGGAATGAGTATGCCGATGTCCCAATGGAAGGGTTAATTAACTGCAATGCTTGGCTTGATCGGACATTATGTACTTTCAGCTGCAATCAATGGAGTAAGTGCTAGATAGTAAGTCCTTAATTATATATGTTTGTTGTTGGGCCCGATAGAGATGATTACCAGTGCTCCGGAGCGTGGGAGAGCTGTTCAGGGCCTCAAGATGGCGGTCGAGCCGCGAGGTGAAACGTTGTAGGCGGTGAGTGGATATATCTATGTAATGGTTGTCTGACCTGTGATTGTGGTCCGGCGATGGCAGATCCGACCTGTCTGCGTAGCTGAAATAAAAATCGCACGCCCGCGCTTAGGTAACTTTTGATGCAGGTGTCCTTGTGGCCCGAAAATCGAGGACGGTGCTTCAGGCCTCTGAGTAGGCCACAGGTAAAACCTCGGCGTCTTGCGCTATAGGGGCTCGCTACAAGTATAGGATGGTAGCGGGATGTCTTCACATCTCCCAGCTGATGTTTTGAGTGCTTTTGAAGGCGATATAGCAGGGATGAGAGTGGATTTCAAAGATAGTGTGCAGGAGCTCGCAGGTTCTGCTTCCTCTCAGCACACTGGCTAGCCACGCCCCCCCCTCCATGCTAACATTCTAATTGACTTTACAACAGTTTGATAACTCTCCCCTACTGTCTCCCCAACCATGTGTTTTAGCTACTGTATATATGTAACTGTCCCTCTCACATTATTTGTTATTGTCATTGCAGTCAAAGGCTTAGGGAGTGGAGAAAAAGATAAAAAAAATCGTAGAAAATTAACAGCAAAAATCGTATACTAGGTATGATATACCAATTTTTAGAGCAAATGGAGCACCTTTGATTCCTGTAGAATTAATTTGGGTACAAATCAAATTAAAAAAATAAAAATTGACAAATCAGAGACAAAACAAATTTCAAGAAATTTGCCCATCTCTACTTTAGACTAAATCTGAAACATATTCACAAAAATATGTAATGTTGGCTAGATTATAACAAATTAATTCTATCGTAGTATATTTTCTTCAGCCAGCCACAAATTTGATATCAATGTGAATAAATATGTGATGTTGTACTTCCTATGTTAGAAGTCACAGAAGAAGTCCAAAGTCCATGACCACATAAAACCTAAATTACATGGGTACCTTATAGAAATGAACAAATGTAAACAAATCAGATTCATCACAAATTTCACAAATATTCTTCTTCCCTGCTTATATCAAATTCTGCAAAATGGCGCCAACTATTTTATATTTAAACTTTAGTACACTTGTGACAGAAACGGGTCAGGGAGGATGAAAACAGCAGATCACATTTTCCTAAGTAGGGCCTTGGCTGGAAGACTTATTCACAAAGCTTTGCAGTCGGCCTGACAGCTAGAAATGGGCAAACTTCTTAAATTTAGTTTAGCGTCTGATTCATAAAATTTTTCAAAATATTCGATCAATGGTGCGCTAAGTGGCCTGAAAATTGATATATGACAATCTGAGGTCTCGTAGGACTCAGATTTGTATTGTGGTCTCTTTTTTAAATTTAGGGTTTTAGATTTTATTATTATTATTATTATTAACTATAACCTGTAAAATTATTACCCTCCAGAAATACATCCAGGCCCCTCTTGAACTCTTTTAGTGAACTTACCATCACCACCTCCTCAGGCAGAGAGTTCGATAGTCTCACTGCTCTTACTGTAAAGAATCCTCTTCTATGTTTGTGTACAAACCTTCTTTTCTCCAGACGCAGAGGATGTCCCCTCGTCACAGTAACAGTCCTGGGGATAAATAGATCATGGGAGAGATCTCTGTACTGACCCCTGATATATTTATACATATTTATTAGATCTCCCCTCAGTCGTCTTTTTTCTAAAGTGAATAACCCTAATTTTGATAATCTTTCTGGGTACTGTAGTCCACCCATTCCAGTTATTACTTTAGTTGCCCTCCTCTGAACCCTCTCTAGCTCTGCTATGTCTGCCTTGTTCACAGGAGCCCAGAACTGTACACAGTACTCCATTTGTGGTCTGACTAGTGATTTGTAAAGTGGCAGGCATCTATACCTCTTTTGATGCAACCCATTATCTTATTGGCCTTGGCAGCAGCTGTCTGACACTGGTTTCTACAGCTTAGTTTGCTGTTCACTACAATTTCTAGGTCCTTTTCCATGTCAGAGTTACCCAATGTTTTACCATTCAGTATGTACTGGTGACTTGCATTATTCCTTCCCATATGCATAACGTAACATTTGTCAGTGTTAAACCTCATCTGCCACTTCTCTGCCCAAGTCTCCAGTCTATCCAGATCCATCTGTAGCAGTGTACTGTCCTCTTCTGTGTTAATTACTTTACACAGTTTAGTGTCATCTGCAAAAATTGATATTTTACTGTGCAAGCCTTCTACAAGATCATTAATAAATATATTGAAGAGAATAGGGCCCAATACTGACTCCTGTGGTACACCACTAGTGACAGTGACCCAATCTGAGTGTGTACTGTTAATAACCACCCTCTGTTTTCTATCACTGAGCCAGTTACTTAACCACATACAGACATTTTCTCCCAGGCCAAGCATTCTCATTTTATATACTAACCTTTTATGTGGTACAGTATCAAATGCTTTGGAGAAGTCCAGATATACGACATCCATTGATTCGCCACGGTCAAGTCTAGAACTTACCTCCTAATAGAAACTGAATAAATTGGTTTGACCTGACCGTTCCCTCATGAAGTCATGCTGATCTGTAGTTATTTGCTTATTTTCATTGAGGTACTCCAAGATAGCAGCTCTTAGAAAACCTTCAAACAGTTTACCCACGAAAGATGTTAAACTTACCGGCCTATAGTTCCCAGGCTCTGTTTTTGGACCCTTTTTGAATATTGGTACCACATTTGCTATGCGCCAATCCTGTGGAACACTCCCTGTCAGTATAGAGTTCTTAAATATCAGAAATAAGGGTTTGGCTAGGACATTACTTAATTCTCTTAGGATACGGTTGTATGCCATCCGGTCCTGGCGATTTGTCTATTTTAATCTTTTTAAGACGTCGCTGTACTTCTTCCTGGGTCAGACAGGGCACTTTTACAGGGGAATTTACTTTTATATTCTGCATTTCATCTGACAGTTTATTTTCCTCAGTGAATACAGTGGAGAAAAAAATATTTAGTAGCTTTGCTTTCTCCTCATCGCTATCTGCAACTCCCCGATCATTACTCTGTAAGGGGCCGACCTCTTCAGGTTTATACTTTTTACCATTGATATAATTAAAGAACATTTTAGGGTTAGTTTTACTCTCTTTGGCGATTAATCTCTCGGTCTCTAGTTTGGCTGCTTTTATTTGTCTTTTACATATTCTATTTGTTTCCTTATAGTTTTTCAATGCTTCCTCGCCACCCTCCTGTTTTAGTGATTTAAATGCTTTCTTTTTGTCATTTATTGCTTTCTTTACAGTTCTATTTATCCACATTGTTTTTTTTCTTGTTCCTTAACCTTTTATTCCCATAAGGTATGTACCTCTCACAATTAGATATTAGTATGCTTTTAAAAATATCCCATTTTGTGGCTGTCTTTTTATTTTTGAGGACTTTGTCCCAGTTAGTTAGGTCTATGGCCTCTCTTAGTTGGCTAAATTTTGCTTTTTGGATCCGTCTCGGTGTGGATGCCCAGACCGGAGAGCAAACCGCAGCATGTTGCGGTTTTCTCTCCGGTCTGTATACTGAAGAGAACTTAACGGAATGCATTTTGGAGCATTCCGTTCTCTTCAGTTCAGTTTTGTCCCCATTGACAATGAATGGGGACAAAACTGAAGTGTTTTATTCCAGTATTGAGCACCTATGACAGAGCTCAATACTGGAATAGCTAAACGCTAGTGTGAAAGTAGCCTTAGGCGCTATGGAATAAACCTGGCAGCAACAGCAAGTCACAGTGTATGTATAAGCTAGACTACACTGCTCTGACTTGGTACAGAGTACAATAAAGTCAGGCACAGCCACTCAGCAATGCACACAAATAAATTAGCTCTCACAGATACTCCCTCATGTAATCTAAAGTCACACACTTAATTCAAACCCACACTCGCGTTGTGTCTCTGCTTTTATAAATGCAACACTCAAGCCAGTTTGCTTTTTTTCCTCTGGATTCAAAATCTCTTTTAATTTTTCTTTTTTTTTTCCACATATTTGCTATTTCTCCTTGTAATGGCTGTTGCTGACCGCCGATGTTCCCCTACATACCATCGCAATCCCAGGCTCTATGCTCGGGCAAGCACTGTGCTCCCTGGCCGCTTCCGTCATTGTCTGCATCTGGCTGCATTGTGAGGCAGGTAGCAGCGGTGATCAGCTGCCGATGTCTTTCCAATCACCGTCACAATTCTGGGCTCTGTCCTTACAAACACCGTCCTTCTTGGAATCTGCTCCATGATTTTCTTCTAGCCCTAGACAAAGCATGTCTTCCAGCCTGTTCCCTGTAGAACCTCATTAAGGACCGGCAAGCGTCACTTCCATGTGACCTCTGCAACCAATCCCAGCCATTCTGCACCTATATAAGTGGTCTAGCCCCCTTCCCAGGTGTCTTAGTGTCAAAGGTCCTTGTGTCGTGCAAAAGTTGCATTTGTCTGTGCATGAGTTCCTGTATACCTGACCCATGCTTTTTTTCTGGATTCCTCTTCCTGTTTGATTTTTGACTCTGGACCAAAGAAAAGGAAGGTGGCATACCCAAGTCCTACAACAAATAGAGAACTAAAGGCACAGGTGTTCTGCTCTCCCAGTGATGTCATATGGGGACCAGATTGGTTCCCTGAACCTTGGAGGGGAGTGATTTTGCCAGCCTGAAGGCACTCCCCTAATGATGTCAGAGCAACACTCTCCTAATGATGTCAGAGCAATTAGCTCTTTGACATTGGACTAAAAATATGGGTGGTGGCATAACTAAGTCCTACAACAAATAGATGTGATGTCATTGGAGGACCAGATTGATTTTGTGGGCCAGGGGGGCTTCACTATTGGCTGGGAAAACAAAAGGCAGGTGCAGGATTACAATAACATGTTGCAGGTTCTTGAGCTTCCCCTTAGCACAATCTAAATTCCACTGAAGAAGCTGGTGCGCTGGTGAAACATGTAGGGATGATTTGCTCACAGGCATCTTATTTTAAGATGGGAACCAGTATTTCACCTTGGGCAGGGGACAGTTCTTTCTAATTAACAGACCTATAGAATCTACCTCTTGATTGAAATGTATGTGCAACCCTAGTGTGCATTCTCCCTTCTCCTTCCCCTGCTGAGGGGTGTAAGAAAGGAGCAAAGGAGACCTCAGCAATGAAAGTTCTGATAGGAGTGTGTATGTGTGATCTGAGTATACTTTCTCCCCTTTCTCCTTTCCCCATTTAGGGGTGTAAGAAAGGAGTAAGGGGAGACCCCAGGAGTGAAAGAGGTTAGGCATACTTTAGTCTTTCAATATCAGTGTATAGTTGTGTGTTACTCGGGGTATGTCCAATTTGGCCTGTATTTTTTCCTAAAAACCTGTTGCAAAATTTCTACTGTTTATAAGCAAATAAGCACGTTATAGTGCATCCACTGCAATGTATATTTTAGTCACACCCAGGGAACATCCTATTGTACCCCCCCAAAAAAAAAAAACCTATTGCACTTTTTACTTTTTATGCGATTTATAAGTTACATAGTTGCATAGTTAATACGGTTGAAAAAAGACATAAGTCCACTAAGTTCAACCATGGGATAGGTGGGGACGCAAATCCCAGAAGGAAGGCAGCAAAAGTGTACACAAACCTTAAATAAGCATATCTCCTCCCTTATCTGTCAGGCTGTTGCATCAGAGGCCTGTGTTTACCACTATCCCACTCCTCCAGAGGTGCACGGGGGCCACTTCAATCACTTATCTGCTGCTTCTCCAGCAGCCCTAATCTGCTGGCTCCTATCTGCCTTCTTGCCGCAGGTCTGGCTGCTGTTCTTGTCTGTGCCCACTTCCTGCAGGCTGCAGCCAGGTCCTTGTAGGCAAAGGCCTCTTTCTTCTGGACATAGGGCATGCAGTCACTCTGGTTCTTAAAGGTCAGGGAACACCCTTATTCATTTTACCATATGGCTGTCCACCTCTGGTAACTTTAGACACCTTCACCTATGGGAGGGTTTCTGAGCAATAGGTCATCTAGCTTGCTAGTTCCTGCAAATGTGCGCTGCATTCACTTGTCATGTATGGCTTCTGTCTGATTCCTGGATTCTGACCCTTACCTGCATGACCTGGCCTGTGCCTGACCTATGTACTGACCTTTTGCTGCCTTCCTTGACCTCAGACCACTTACCATATTGCACATACTCTACCAACCCTGACCTCAGCCTGTCCCTAACCATGATTTTACGTGACCCCTCGGTGCTTTGCATTGGTGTCTCTGACCCTCATAGGTCAGCTGAGTCCAAACAGAGACTACTCCAGGAGGGAGACTGAAAAACCACTGCACATTCCAATGTATGATGCAATTAGGGGTACACATTTATTCCAATGATACAGGAAAAAATGATCCACAGAAGTTGAGGATATGAAGAAATAATGTTCATGTGGCCATTGTCTGACATTTCAGTCCTAAATACAGATGTTGATCACAGAATCACAGAGGACAGAAGCAGAGAAGCAGCATCAGATGACATCACAAACATCAAACAATGGTCACATCAACTTTCTTGCCTCATATTCTCATCTTTTATGGATCATTTGTTTTCTGAATCATTGGAATAAATGTATACCCCTAATTACCTCATAAGTTGGAGTGTGGAGAGGTTTTTCAATCTACATTGGGGGCTTATCCGTTCCACATAGCACCTCACCCTTTTGGACAAAGAGTGCAAACCCTATCTTCTGTATATTAATCAAGGCGGTAGCAACTTGTTGGCTTCCCTGCAGCAAAGTCCATATCCCTCTACAGAAGTTAAAGGATGAAAACTTGGGGACTGCCAGGATAATACCCTTTGTCCAAAGTCAAATCTGCTGGTTGATACAGTGTTCCATACCCACTGCTGTAACACAGGTTCCAAACTATTTTTGGCACTAGGCACTTTACCTGTTTGGAGATTTTGTGGGATTGACTCTCCCACATATATGGAAATAGTAATTGTGTTATATATATGAATTGTTGGCATTTATTATGACTGATACTAGGAATATCTTATTACCAGCTCAGTGTGTCTTTCTGTATGGATATACCCACTTACCACCGTTTCATATATTATGAATATTTTTATGATGAATTTGTGCTGTTCTTAACATTTATAACAATAAAATTGGGATTTAGATTTTGAGCTGCTTGTGTTGGTGTTTTGTGCATTTTTTTGGTGCTGAGGTTCCAAACTATGCTACCACTAATATTATGCTACCACTAATATTTTCCCTACACAACTGCACATCTCCAGCTTTGTCTATGAGACGTCCACACTGTACTGATACTGCTCCCAAAGAAAGAAGAATTTATAAACAACTGTTCAGGACAAGTCACTGCTTCTTCCAATATGACTGTCTGTATAAACACAGACAGGCATCTGTCCCAGTTAAAGGGATTGTCTCATCATAGACAATGGGGGCATATCGCTAGGATATGCCCCCGTTGTCTTATAGGTGCGGGTCCCACCACTGGGACCTGCACCTATATAGAGAATGGAGCCCCGAAATTGAAGGAGGGCACACTGCTCATGCTGAGCCGCCTTCCTTTCTTTTTCTATGGGGCTGGCGAAAATAGCTGAGTGCTGGCTCGACTATTTCCATCGGCCCCATAGAAATGAATGGGAGCAGGGGCCACTCATGCGCAGTACTCTCACATTCACTTCTATAGGGAGCCAGCTTGGTGGTGGCTGGACCGGTGGCTGGACCCAGCGGTGGGACCTGCACCTATAAGACAATGGGGGGCATATACTAGTCATATGCTCCCATTGTCTATGATGAGACAACCCCTTTAAGGCATAATTATTAGACACTTGTTCAGAACAAGCTACTTCTTTTTCTAAAATTTTTTTTCCATCACAAAATACATCCTCAAAAACTTCCACTGGCAGACAGTGAAGAGGGCTCAGGCGGCCCCCTGGGCATCGGTCCACCAGGAAATTCCCTTTAAGGTCTATGGCCAATCCGCCCCTGGTTTCTTCTCATACTACCATTTATGTGTATAAACATGGGCATGCCTTTTTCCTTGTTAAGACATAATTTCTGAACCCCTTGTTCAGAATAGGACACTGCTTCTTCTAATAATACCATGTGATCATATAAAAATGGGCAGACATCTGGCCTTTTTAAAGGCATAATGTTTGAACCCCATGTTTATAACAAGCCACTGTTTTTACTGATAGCACCATATGTTTAAAAACCATCACGCATCTTTCCCCAATAAGGGACAATTTTTCAAGCATTTTGTAATTTTTAAAAGCATAACAATTTTGATGGCTATGGAGAGCATAACTAGAAGAAAAAAAGGTCAGCCTCATAAAAATTTAAGGAAAAACACCCCATACAATTCTGCCCACAAATAACCACAGAGTGCAAATCCTTTTTGATAATTGGGCACTCAGTCTTGAACAATTGAAGAAGTATTTATGTTCTCCCTGTTCTGCTTTGTTACTCAGCACCACTCACCTCGGTATCATTCTAACAGCAAAACTTGCGAACTTTACCGATATACTGGACCAGTCTGCACCGAATTTGCCACATAGGTAAATCAGGTACTTTTGAAGGTTTTAGACTGTGTTTCAGCTCTCTTAGGTCCTACTGTTCTTGAGATATTCACAAAAAAACATATAATACAAAAGCACATATTCCATCATTCCATATTCCATGCAGTTGTGGTCACTGATATGGGGCCACGGTGAATGTCACTGTTTTGAGGCTACTGTGGATGTTGCTGTTTTTAGGCTACTGTGGATGTCACTGATATGGGTCCACTGTGGATTTCACTGTTATGGGGGCACTGTGGATTTCACTGTTGTAGAGGCAATGTGGATATCACTGTTATGGGGCACTGTGGATGGTCACTGTTACGGGGGCACTGTGGATATCGCTGATATGAGGACTTTGTGGATATCACTGTTATGAGAGCACTGTGGATGTCTCTGATATGTGAGCACCGTGGATGTCACTCTTTTGCACTGTGGATTTCAATGTTATGACAGTCCTGTTGTTGTAGCTGTTATGAGGGACTGTGGATGTCACTTTTATGAGAGCACTGTGGATGCCCTTTAACCCATAGATTCCAGCGCCGAAACTGTACAGTGCTGGGAACTGTCACTTAAATCCCAGCTCCATACAGCTACCTACCTGGGTAGCAGGCTGTAAATGTATTGCACAGTGTAACACACTTACAGCCAATGCATTACAATACAGATGTATTGTAATGCATTGTACAGCGGATCAGGTCCCCAAAAATTGAAGTCCCATAGTGGGCCAAAAAATAAATAAAAAAAAAAAATACTTTTACATAATAAAAAAATTAAAAGCTTCAAGTTAAAAAAAAAATGAAGCGTCCTTTTCCCAAAATTAAGAAAAAAAAAAGAAAAGTAGACAAATCAGGTATTGCCGTGTCTGTATCATCTGGCTCTATAAAAATATCACATGATCCACCCCGTCAGGTGAATGTTGTAAAAAATAAAAACAAAAACTCTGCCAAAACAGCCATTTTTTGTAACTTTGCCTCACAAAAAGTGTAATACCAAGTGATCAAAAAGTCACATGTACCCCAAAATGGTACCAATCAAACCATCATCTCATCCCATAAAAAATGAGTCCCTACCTAAGACAAAAAAAATATAGCTCTCAGAACATGGCAACTCAAAAGCAAGATTTTATGCTATTCAAAAATACTTTCACTGTGTAACACTTAACAATAAAAATAATCGATATATTAGGTATTGCCTCGTCCATAACAACCCGCTCTATAAAAATATTACATTATATATGCGGTCAGGTGAACGCTGCAAAAATAAAATAAATAAAAACTATGCCAGAACAGTAATTTTTTGTCACCTTGATTTACAAAATGCATAATATAGAGTGATCAAAAAGTTATATATACCCCAAAATGGTACCAATGAAAAGTTCACCTCATCCCGCAAAAAATCCTGCAAACCCCCACATCACAGACAATCACTCAAAAACATAAAAAAAACAATGGCAACCGTAAACCAACCCATCAAAATCTGTGCTGCAAAAGCCATATGGCGCTCCTTCCTTTCTGAGTCCTGCCATTTGCCCCCACAGTAGTTTACCACCACATATGGATTTTGCTGTATTCAGGAGAAAATGGGTAACACATTTCTCCTGTTACCCCTTGTGAAAATAAAAAATCGGGGGCTAAAACAAAATTTTATTTGAAGAAATGAAACTTTTCAATTTCACAGCCAAGTGTTTCCAAATTCCGTTAAAAGCTTATGGGGTCAAAGTGCTCAGAGCACCCTTTAATATATTCTTTGAGGGGTGTAGTTTCCAAAATGGGGTCATTTTTGAGGGTTTCCACTGTAGGGGTACGTCAGGGTCTCTTCAAATACAAAATAGTGCCCAGAAACCATTCTAGCAAAATCTGCCTCCAAAATCCATATGGAGCTCCTTTCCTTCTTACCACTGTCATGTGCCCCGATAGCAGTTTACCGAAAATGGGGTATTTCTGTAAACTTCAGAATCAGAGTAATGTATATTGAGGTTTATTTTGCTGTTAACCCTTGCTACCTTGCAAGAAAAAATTGTAGATAAAAAAATCTATAAAAAAAAAATTAAATTTTGAAATTTTAACTCCATTTTCCTCAGTTTTGAATAATTTGAGGGATGTAGTTTCTAAAATGGAGTAATTTACGGGTGGTTTCCTTTATATAAGCCCCTCAAAATCACTTGATAGCTGAATTGGTGCTTAAAAAAATGGTTTTGGAAATTTTTCTTGAAAAATTGCTTCTAAAATTATAAGCCTTCTAACGTCCTAAAAAAACGAAATGATGCCAATGTAAAGTACACATATGGAAAATGTAAATAATAACTATTTTGTGAGGTATCACTATCTGCCATAAAAGCAGACAAATTCATATTTAGAAAATAGTGAATTTTCCCAAATGTTCTCTAATTTTTGGATTTTTTAATAAATAAAGGTAAAATATATTGACTAAAATTTACTACTGTCATGAAGCACAATGTGTCACGAGAAAACAGTCTCAGAATGGCTTGGATAAGAAAAAACATTCCAAAGTTATTACCACATAAAGTGACACATGTCAGATTTGCAATAATCGGCCTGGGATTTAAGGTGAAAAGTGGTTCAGTACTGAAGGGGTTAATCACACACTCAAAAAACAAAGAAATAAATCCATGTGAATTTGGGTCATTCTGCTATTATATATTTAAAAATGAATTTCTGTTGTCTGTTCTTAACTCACTGCCAAATGACTGGACCAGTCTGTAACAAATTTGGGATATAGTTAAATCTGGTGCTTCGAAAGTGTTTAGACCAGCTGGATGTCACTGTTATGAGGGATCTGTGGCTGCTACTGTTATGGAATCACTGTGGATGTCACTGTTATAGGACCACTGTGGATGTCACTGTTATGGGAGCACTGGGGATTTCACTGTTATGGGAACATAAGATTGTCACTGTTATGGGAGCACTGTAGATGTTACTATTATGAGAGCACTGTGGATAACACTCTTATGTGGGCACTGCAAATGTTGCTGTTATGGGGGCACAGTGCATGCCACTATTATGGGGACTAGGGATGAGCAAATCAACTTTGGATGAAGCATCTGAAGTCGATTCGCATAAAACGTCTTTAGAATACTGTACAGAGCGAGCCCTCTGTAAAGTATTAGAGTGTATTGGCGCAGATGTGCTGAAGTTATTATTTCGCGAAGTCTTGCAAGACTTCGTGTAATAACTTCAGAAATTAATTTCTACTGTTAAAAACCTTTTACCAAACTCGGTTTTGGTTCCAAGTGGTACCTTGGAACCGAACTCGGGTCGGTAAAAGTTTTTTAACAGTAGAAATTAATTTCTGAAGTTATTACCCAAGGATTAAAATTTTGCCCGCATGTGAACACAGCTGATCACATACATTTAACCCCGTTAGATGCAGTGATCAGTTGTTTCCACACCATCTGACGTAGCTTTCCTTCTGAAGAAACCTAGCCTATTGCAGCTATAGGTATTATGGAGGTCTGCAGGTGGCAGAGCTCCATAAGAGCATAACAAATCAGTCACTCATTGTAATGTTAATTCATTGCAGTGTAAGTCACAAATGATTTTCCCCTTAGTAATATAAAAATAAGCAATAAAAAATAAACATAGACATTGCTGCATCACTACATGCCTATGCTTCTAAAATATAAATGTATTTATTCCATAAGGTGAAATAATGAAAAAAAAAACAAAAAACAAAATGGCTGATTGGCTGGTTTTTGTTGCTTCACCTCCCTAAAAAATGAATAAAAACTTATCTAAAAGTCATACACACCCAAAATTGATATACCTGAAAACTACAGATAACCTTGCAAAAATGAGCCCTAACAGAGCTCCATAGATGTAAATATAAAAAAGTTATGGGGGTCAGAATATGGCGATGAAAGGAAAAAAGTTTTTTTGTTAAATTAAAACACAATAACAACTATACAAATGTGGTATCACTGTAAAAGTACTGACCCAGAGAATGAAGGGCACAGGTCAATTTTACAACTGTAAAAACATAACCTAAAAATGTAAATCTATGGCAGAGTTTTTCTTTTTCAATTCCACCCCATTTGGCAATTTTCCAGCTTTTTACTGCAACTCATGCAAGATTAAATGGTGCCATCAGAAAGTACAACTTGCCCTGCAAAAAACGAGTCCTCACATGGCTATGTGAATAGAAAAATAAAAAAAGTTATGGCTCCAGGAGAATTGCCAGGTCTAGAAGTGGTTATGGGGTTTGTCTTATACATGGTCACTCTGGCATAGTCACAGAGACAGGCAATAGAATGTGCCATTCAAGATATGTGGAATGCTGGGCAAAAGTTCTAAGGTATGTTTCCATAAGTGGATCCGACATTCACAAATCTCAAATACACTTAAAGGGGTTCTGCAGTTCTGTAAAACTGATGATCTATCCTCTGGATAGATCATCAGCATCTGATCGGCGGCGGTCTGACACCCGGGACCCCCGCCGATCAGCTGTTTGAGAAGGCAGCGGCGCTGCAGGAGCGCTGCGCCCTTCTCTGTGTTTACCGCAGGCCCAGTGACGCCACGACTAGTATCACTGGCCTGGGTGGGGCTAAACTCTGTTCACTTGAACCGAGCTTAGCCCCGCCCAGGCCAGTGATACTAGTCGTGACGTCACTGGGCCTGTGGTAAACACAGAGAGGTCCGCGGTGCTCCTTCAGCGCCGCTGCCTTCTCAAACAGCTGATCGGCGGGGGTCCCGGGGGTCGGACCGCCGCCGATCAGATGCTGATGATCTATCCAGAGGATAGATCATCAGTTTTACAGAACTGCAGAACCCCTTTAAGCAGAAACATTGCAAAACAATTAGTATTTTAAATCAGAGTTGTTAGGTTTTTGACCAAAAGAGCATTTCAAGAGTATCAGGAATTTCAGTATATAAGGGTTCATGCACATGACTGTGTTTTTTGTCTGCATTCGATCTGCATTTTTGTGGGTCGGATGCAGACCCATTCACTTCAATGGGGCCGCAAAAGATGAGGACAGCACACAGTGTGCTATCCACATCCATATATCTGTTCCATGGCACCTGAAAAAAAATAGAACATATGTCTGTATTACGGAAAAGGATAGGTCTTAGATGGCAAATTTGCAACTTGTCCGATGGGCGGCCCCCCTCCAGGGCCCGCTAAAGATGTTGTAACGCTTGTTCCTAGTGTAGGAATGCCAAGTGGTGTAATGGTGGCCTAAAGTGTCTCTTGTGGTGTGTCACGGTGCTGCTACCTGGATATGGCTGGACCCCAGGCTTTGGCTCTGAAGCAATAAATAGGGGGAATTATTGAGGGATGTAGGAATAAATGAGTTGAGTAGACTTGAGACTTTTGAGACTTTTGCGGCTTTGTCTTGGTCCCAACAGGTTTTAGCATATAAACTGGCAGGTAAACACTTCTGCTCTAAATGTGTTGCTCACTGCTGTACTGACAAGCTATCTGTAGACTTGGATTACTCCTCGATGCTGCAATTCACTCCTTGGTCGGACTTAGGCTGGGCCAGGGAGCAATTTAGAGTCTTGTCAGTTCCAACATGGAGTCTGAGCCCGAATTGTCAGACCTTCCCATAGCAGGGGGTCACCAGAACTAACTGGATCTAACTGGTCTCCACCCTTCCTTCAGGACATGGGATTGGCCCACTCCTCTCCATAGGGGGGTCAGAATGGAATGGAAAGGTCTATTCTGAGAAACTACAGCTCTGCCTTGTTTGCTGCCACCTGCTGGTACACCAGGCACAAATATACACAGTGTGTAAGACCTGGAATAAAATGCATGGATAAAATTTAGGTTAGCAGACATGGATAGTAGCGGGGTGTAGGAGTGGTAACACTACTCTGGGGTGCTACACTTGCAGACAGCAAAAATGGCTATGACTGTGTGCACTGTGTGCATAGACCCGAAGTGGAAGAAATTTGATCCTCTGCCCCTCGTCTTGTTTTTTTTTTTTTTTAAAAGAAAAACTAAGCCTTTGGGTATTAAAGAGTTTTGTACTGAAATGAGTGATGACATAGTTAAGGCCGCATTCACATATGTCCAGCTTCCAGCCACTTGCTGTGCAGGGAACTATAGCACAGCCTGTTTAAAAGGGTTTTCTGAGATTTTTTTTACTTATGACCTATAGGTCATCAGTATATGATTAGTGTGTGTTCGACACTGGGGACCCCCACGATCAGCTGTTTGTGAAGGCAGTGGTGCTCCTGTGAGCCCTGCTGCTATAGTATAGTGACTGTGCTTGGTATTGTGCTCAGCCCCATTCACTTTAATTGGACTGAGCTGCTCCTAGGCCACTTCTATCACTGGTTGGTGATAGAAACAAGCAGGGGTGTAACTACCATAGTGGCAGACCATGAGACTGCTATGGGGCCCAGGGCAAGAGGCGGCCCAGTTTGGATGATCTCCTCTTGTACTAGAGGTGAAAACTTGGTCAGGACTCTACCCTCTAAAGGAACAACTTTTAGCAAATGAGGCCAAGAAAAATGGCCCAAGGGTCATTGAGAAGGGTTTAGGCGTCAACCCCTCTGTCCTGTGTGAGGGCCCTGGTTTGATCCTTGCTATGGGGCCCTTACACAGTCTTGGATAATGTCATTAAGAATCAAGGTCAGAAGGTTAGGGTCTCACAATTATATAAATTCAATTTTTGAATGATCTCAGCATGTGCAAGAATTTGGGAAATGTATTGCATATTTTCAATCATGTTGTGGCTCATTTTAATACTGTCCAAAGGTTTTATATTACTCCTATTTTGTTGAATATGATTGGATTAATGGAGACTTCTCACTGTCCACGATGCGATTTCCATATGGCAGATTTTGGGGCTCAATCTATAAGGTTATTAGGGAAAGACTTAAGCTTTTGATTCTCTTTACAGCACAGTGGATGACCTCTCCAATGCTAACTGTAGTAGGCCAAAGAGACGATTGCTGACTAGAATAATGTTCTTGGCTAGACTATTAATCACACTAGTTTGGTTCTCAAGAAATGTCAACTCTTGGGTAAATCTGGTAAATAAGTTGAAGCACTATGAAAACATCTTCTATAAGGAAAGAAATAACGTGGAAAAATGGAGAACGATTTGGTCATTATGGGATACCCAGGGGGATGAATAACGAGATAGTCAATGGCGATTTTGGGAAGCGAGTCCATATATCATTGTTATTCCTCTGCACAGATTATCCCCCCCACCCCCACTGGCCTACCTGTCACAGAGGGGAATAGGGACTCATCACAACGGAAAAGAGTATAGGGTTGAAAAATGATTGTTTACATATATTTTTTTTCTTTTTGCATTTAAGGAATAAAGATTAAAAAAGAAAAAGAAAAAAACATTTTTTGAAAACCCCTTGAAACTTGAACATTAGTGATATGTTATAACATTATGCAAGGGCAAAACTGATGTAATCCAGAACTTTTTTTTTTTTTTGGAATATCCTTTTAATGAACATGTTCCCTAGATTACATGCAAATCTAGTCTTTGGATTTCTTTTTAAAAATGAATTTCAGAAAATCTCTGTTGCTTTATCTTTCTGAATTACAGTGCAATTTACATGAATATTGACTGTGTTGTAAACAACCTGCACATTATCTATATCATTTGGTCATTCTACATAACACAAGCAGCAGTAAAGTACCAGTACACTTGTTTTAATCAATTGCATACACTTCTGTCTGCTGGCCTTTTTATTGCAAGCTCATGCAGTGCAGGGAAGGAGAAAGTCTTTGTGAAGCAGCAGCTGGATTGACTTTGCAGGCATCCTAAGTGGTGATCTTTTCCTATTTTAATTCTGTAATTAGCTTAGGATCACACCCAGCTTGTTTCTGCTTGTTTGGAGTGCTTAGTGTAGTTGTAGGCAGGGGGGCTCTTTAAATGTCTCTGTAGCCGAGTATCTTTTCACATGCAAAAGAAACTGCGCTTTGAGTTTGTCATTCCTTAGGTGTCTTTAAATTAAGTAATGACTTCAAATAGTAAGCTCATTTCCAGTTGAAAAACCATCTTAAGTATATGCGTAACCTTTGCTCCTAGCCTTTAAAGATGGGGGTTTTCAATACAGTTATCTCCTTTTCTGTTTAGAAATGGCTATCTATCTATCTATCTATCTATCTATCTATCTATCTATCTATCATAAAAAGCATGGACAGTTACAACATTTATATATTATTATGCCCATCTGTACAACAGCTTTCTGTTAATCTCTTTATAACCTGCTGCTTCTTCCTATTAATATTACTTAATAGCCTTTTTTCCATTGAAAAGTTGACGTGGCATCCATTTATGGAGTCTGCAGATAAGATGGTACACAGTACTGGCTATTTTAATGTCATAAAGATCAAAAGAATAAAAAAAGCGGAAAAACATAAAGAGTTGGATTAAACTACAATGAAACAGGAAAAAGACCTATTTTTAGCACATTATTCTCATTCTGTATATTTTATTCACAGTTCCTTTTTAGACCAGCAAAAGAGCAGTATTGTGTTCAGCATCTGCACATAAATAAAGGAGGGGATAATATTTGATTTAAAAAAAATACAAGTAAACGATAAGTGCCAATATTGAGACCATGTGAAGGCAAAGGAACAAAGCATACTTTCATTGCTAATCATGTTAACATCAAAGTTTTAAAAGTACATTTGCCTATTCAGAGGAAATGCCATCACACTTCTGATGATCACATCTGCCACTAATATCATCCGGCATGTGGTCAACTCTCTGTTCTTACTTTTATCTCTCAACCAAAATTTCATGTCATGATTTTAACATCTGATGTTGAATTCAGGTCACTACAAAATAAGTACAACCTTTCTTTCTGTTCCACTTTCATGAAACATCTATGGCTTATGTTGGAACACCATAGTTTATGGAAGAAATCTGGAAAATATAAATCCTATAGAAAAAGACCTAGTATTGTAAGTAATAAGTGTGCCTATATAATTATATGACTTGTTTCTCTTTTTCTCTTGTTTTATAAATTGTCAGCTGAGCGTTTTTGTCCTCTTGTGTATTGACATACATAATGAAGCATTGGCACTAGTTGATATACACAAAGCCTTTGCATAATATCTGTTTGTCATGTGGACAAAAAAGGAGACATTTGTATGGTAACTTTCTCTGAAGGTTTTTTTGTGGTATCTTAAGACACATTAGAGTATTGTTTGGCTGGCTGCTATTTTTAACAACACCACCTGACAATCTAACGTGTATGGAGGGCTCCAGATAAAACAGAAGACTTTAACACCCTGTCCTTTGTTTTCTCTAGAGTTGCTTTTTCCTCTCTCCCCACTGACAACACATACATGCTTGGTCGAGTATGTATGCGTATGGGGAAGATGAGAGATAGATGTCAGCTGAACGAATGTTCGGCCAACAGCGATTGAAGGTACAGTGCCTTGCGAAAGTATTCAGCCCCCTGGAACTTTTCAACCTTTTGCCATATTTCAGGCTTCAAACAAAAAGATATAACATTTTAAATTTTTGGTGAAGAATCAACAACAAGTGGGTCACAATTGTGAAGTGAAAACTAAATTTATTGGATCATTTAAACTTTTTTTGTAATAATAAAACTGAAAAGTTGGGCGTGCAAAATTATTTGGCCCATTTACTTTCAGTTCAGAAAACTCACTCCAGAAGTTCACTGAGGATCTCAGAATGATCCAATGTTGTCCTAAATGACTGATGAAGATAAATAGAATCCACCTGTGTGTAATCAAGTCTCCGTATAAATGCACCTGCTCTGTGATAGTCTCAGGGTTCTGTTTAAAGCACAGAGAGCATCATGAAGACCAAGGAACACACCAGGCAGGTCCGTGATACTGTTGTGGAGAAGTTTAAAGCCGGATTTGGATACCAAAAGATTTTCCAAGCTTTAATCATCCCAAGGAGCACTGTGCAAGCGATCATATTGAAATGGAAGGAGTATCAGACCACTGCAAATCTACCAAGACCTGGCCGTCCCTCTAAACTTTCATCTCAAACAAGGAGAAGGCTGATCAGAGATGCAGCCAAGAGGCCCATGATCACTCTGGATGAACTGCAGAGATCTACAGCTGAAGTGGGAGAGTCTGTCCAGAGGACAACAATCAGTCGAACACTTCACAAATCTGGCCTTAATGGAAGAGTGGCAAGAAGAAAGCCATTTCTCAAAGATATCCATAAAAAGTCTCGGTTACAGTTTGCCACAAGCCACCTGGGAGACACACCAAACATGTGGAAGAAGGTGCTCTGGTCAGATGAAACCAAAATCGAACTTTTTGGAAACAATGCAAAACAATACATTTGGTGTAAAAGCAACACATCTCATCACCCTGAACACACCATCCCCACTGTTAAACATGGTAGTGGCAGCATCATGGTTTGGGCCTGCTTTTCATCAGTAGGGACAGGGAAGATGGTTAAAATTGATGGGAAGATGGATGGAGCAAAATACAGGACCATTCTGGATAAAAACCTGTTGGAGTCTGCAAAAGACCTGAGACTAGGACGGAGATTTATCTTCCAACAAGACAATGATCCCAAACATAAAGCAAAATCTACAATGGAATGGTTCAAAAATAAACGTATCCTGGTCTTAGAATGGCCAAGTCAAAGTCCAGACCTGAATCCAATTGAGAATATGTGGAAAGAGCTGAAAACTGCTGTTCACAAATGCTCTCCATCTAACTTCAAAGAGCTCGAGCTGTTTTGCAAGGAAGAATGGGCAAGAATTTCAGTATCTAGATGTGCAAAACTGATAGAGACATACCCCAAGCGACTTGCAGCTGTAATCGCAGCAAAAGGTGGCGCAACAAAGTATTAATGCAAGGGGGCTAAATAATTTTGCACGCCCCACTTTTCAGTTTTATTATTACAAAAAAAGTTTGAATGATCCAATAAATTTTGTTCCACTTCACAATTGTGACCCACTTGTTGATTCTTCACCAAAAAATTTAAATGTTATATCTTTTTGTTTGAAGCCTGAAATATGGCAAAAGGTTGAAAAGTTCCAGGGGGCCGAATACTTTCGCAAGGCACTGTTTATAGACACCTTTACATTTGTGGGAACTGCATGTTTCTGAAGCTGCCATACACATAAGATAGCTGTTGGTCAGTTGTTGACCTTTCCCTTGATCTACATGTTAATATGCACAATAGCTAGGAAGAAAATGCAGGCTTCTACATTAGGAGACAGGAAGACTACAGTCATGGCCAAAAGTTTTGAGAATGATACAAATATTAATTTTTACAAAGTCTACTGCTTCAGTTTTTATAATGGCAATGTGCATATACTCCAGAATGTTATAAAGAGTGATCAGCTTAACAGCAATTACTTGCAAAGTCAATATTTGCCTAGAAAATGAACTTTATCCCCCAAAACACATTTCAACATCATTGCAGCCCTTCCTTAAAAGGACCAGCTAACATCGTTTCAGTGATTTCTCCATTAACACAGGTGTGGGTGTTGATGAGGACAGGGCTGGAGATCAATCTGTCATGATTAAGTAAGAATGACACCACTGGACACTTTAAAAGGAGGCTGGTGCTTGGCATCATTGTTTCTCTTCTGTTAACCATGGTTATCTCTAAAGAAACACATGCAGTCATCATTGCACTGCACAAAAATGGCCAAACAGGGAAGAGTATCGCAGCTAGAAAGATTGCACCTCAGTCAACAATCTATCGCATCATCAAGAACTTCAAGGAGAGAGGTTCCATTGTTGCCAAAAAGGCTCCAGGGCGCCCAAGAAAGACCAGCAAGCGCCAGGACCGTCTCTTAAAAGTGTTTCAGCTGCGGGATCGGGCTACCAGCAGTGCAGAGCTTGCTCAGGAATGGCAGCAGGCAGGTGTGAGTGCATCTGCACGCACTGTGACGCAAAGACTCTTGGAGCAAGGCCTGGTCTCAAGGAGGGCAGCAAAGAAGCCACTTCTCTCCAGAAAAAACATCAGGGACAGACTGATATTCTGCAAAAGGTACAGGGAGTAGACTGCTGAGGACTGGGGTAAAGTCATTTTCTCTGATGAATCCCCTTTTCCATTGTTTGGGACATCTGGAAAACAGCTTATTCGGAGAAGACGAGGTGAGCGCTACCACCAGTCTTGTCTCATGCCAACTGTAAAGCATCCTGAAACCATTCATGTGTGGGGTTGCTTCTCCCGCCAAGGGAATCGGCTCTCTCACAGTCTTGCCTAAAAACACAGCCATGAATAAAGAATGGTACCAGAATGTCCTCCGAGAGCAACTTCTCCCAACCGTCCAAGAGCAGGTTGGCGATCAACAATACCTTTTCCAGCATGATGGAGCATCTTGCCATAAAGCAAAGGTGATAACTAAATGGCTCAGGGAACAAAACATAGAGATTTTGGGTCCATGGCCTGGAAACTCCCCAGATCTTAATCCCATTGAGAACTTGTGGTCAATCATCAAGAGACGGGTGGACAAACAAAAACCTACAAATTCTGACAAAATGCAAGCATTGATTGTGCAAGAATGGACTCCTATCAGTCAGGATTTGGTCCAGAGGTTGACTGAGAGCATGCCAGGGAGAATTGCAGAGGTCCTGAAGAAGAAGGGTCAACACTGCAAATATTGACTTGCTGCATTAACTCATTCTAACTGTCAATATAAGCTTTTGTTACTCATAATATGATTGCAATTATATTTCTGTATGTGATAAAAACATCTTACAAACACACATAAAAACCAGAGGGCAGCAGATCATGTGAAAATATAATATTTGTGTCATTCTCAAAACTTTTGGCCATGACTGTACATCAGGCATGTTAAAATTAACAATTATTAAGTCACAAAACACTTTCAATTTTATCTGGATCACAGGATCTGACAAGATTTATCCAAACAGTTTGGGACACATGAGCGAGTTGAATGTGAGAAACTTGCAGTGTGTCAGTGAGAAGCCCTGTTCTGTGCATAATGCTGTCAGTGTAATACAATAGATTCCAGGACTCTAAGGGTTACACAGCATTATAAATCATTATATTGCTGTTCAATCATGTCAGAAGAACGGAGGCCAGAAACTGACACAAACTGCAAGTTTATCTCATTCAACTCACTCAGTGTGTCTGGCCTAATACTAGTAATATGCAAGACTCAAGGTATTTTATCTGCCTGTGTTTGGTTGCCAAATCAAGACACCGCTCTTCAATAGACTTGTCAATAGGGATAAGCGAACTCACTATTTTCAAGTCGGGTTCAGTGTTCGGATTCTGTGGGAATTCCGTTATGGATTCCGTTATCACGGAATGTAACGTAATGCACCACAGAAGCCTTTAAGAGGCATTCCGTTTTGCGTTCTGTCATAATATAAGTCTATGGGCAGTATAACGGATCCATTTGGTTTCCGTTATGCAGGACAGGACTCCTGCATAATGGAAACCAGATGGATTCAAGCCTCCACAGACATAAGGTATAGGGGAGAGATCTGTTCTTTATTTAGAGCTGCACCTGGTTTTGGCTCACAATCATAGATGGAAATAACTGACCAAAAGGCTGATGTGTGAATGAGGCATAAGGCTCAGACAAATATGTCAATGATTACAGGTGTGGCCCGATTAGACCTTGGGTCTTGCCACAAGAAGGGAGAAAAGTGCTCCCCCCTCCGCCCTATATAAAGGTTTTCAGTGGCTACTTTTGGGTAGTAGTGTTCTTCTTGAGGTGAGGGATTTTTGACTGCTAGATGTGATACTATGACGCACTGAATCACATTTTACGTAATTAGATTGAGAGACGCAAGATGGTCATTTCAATGAATTTCCAGCCATTGAAACTAGAGATGAGCGAGCATTCTCGTCCGAGCTTGGTGCTCGTTCGAGTATTAGGGTACTCGTAAGTGCTCGCTGCTCAGACGAATATCTCGCCATACTCGAGGAAATGGCATCTCCCGCATTTTGAATTTTTGGCGCCTATAAACTCAGCCAATCACAAGCCAAGAGACTCTGCGATACACCCAGCATCACGTGGGGCCCTTACGTGTCGATAGCAGGGGTTGGCTGGCCAGATCAGGTGACCCTGGAATATACTAGTGACTGCCCGCGGTGCTCGGCTCAGTCGCTGCCTGGATGTCGTTAGGGACAGATCTGCTGTGTTTCAGGGAGAGTGTTAGGGCCTGGATTTAGTTCTCTGTTAGGCAGGAGTGATCTCAAAAGAACCCAACAGCCCTTCTAAGGGCTACAAGACATTTTTTTTGTCTTCTGGCTGGGCTGGCTGGCAGTAGTAGTGCAGCTATCGCCATATATAACAATTTTTCTTTTTATTGTTTTATCTCAGTGATACAAATCCATTTCATACAGCTGTGTGGAACCATTCTGTGTGTCACAGTTCAGCTGTCCATTCACCCCAAACCACAATCCGTATTTTCTGTCCAGGTGACCCAAACTGTACGTCACGTAATCAAATACGGTCTTTTGCTTTCACTGATACAGCTACATTAGAAAAATCTGAGTGCGACATTTTTCTGGGTTGCAGTCAAAATAGCCACCGTCAGCAGGGGCTGAGTTTGCTCTCTGATATTTTCTGCACGTCACGTTAAAAATAAAAAAAATAAAAAATAAAAAAAATAAAATAATAGTTTTTTTTGTTGTTTTATCTCAGTGATACAAATCCATTTCATACAGCTGTGTGGAACCATTCTGTGTGTCACAGTTCAGCTGTCCATTCACCACAAACCACAATCCGTATTTTCTGTCCAGGTGACCTATACTGTACGTCACGTAATTAAAAAAGGTCTTTTGCTCTCACTAATACAGCTACATTACAAAAATCTGAGTGCACCATTTTTCTTGGTTGCAGTCAAAATAGCCACAGTCAGCAAGGGCTGAGTTTGCTCTCTGATATATTCTGCACGCCATGTTAAAAAAAAACAAAACTAAAAAAAAAAATAGTTTTTTTGTTGTTTTATCTCAGTGATACAAATCCATTTCATACAGCTATGTGGAACCATTCTGTGTACATTACAAAAATCTCTGTGCGACATTTGTCTGGGTTGCACTTAAGCAGACCAAGTCTGCCTAATCTAATAGTTTCAGTGTAATTGCTCCATACTGCACGGTACGTAATAACAGACATAATTTTGCTCTAACTTATCCACCTATATATTAACTTGTTCAGATTGAACAAGTTTGTGGATTTCACTACACCAGGCACATTTTTTTTATATATAATACACTTATATACAGAAAATGTTGAACCCCAGGGCTAAGGGTCGAGGACGAGGGCGTGGGCGTGGGCATTCAATTACTGCAGGGGGCAGAGGCCGTGGTCCTGGGCAGGGTGAGACAGTACCTGCTGATGAGGGAGCAGGGGAACGCCGCAGAGCTACACTCCCTAGCTTTATGTCTCAACTTACAGGGACACTTGGTAGAGCACTGTTGAAACCACAACAGTGCGAACAGCTGATGTCGTGGATTGCGGACAATGCTTCAAGTAATTTGTCCACCAGTCAGTCTTCCACGCAGTCCACCCATGTTACCCAAGGGAGCACTCCTCTGGCTCCTCCACCTCAACCTCCTTCCCCCCAGTCTGCCCCCTCCCAGGAAAATTTGGAATGCGATCCGGCATACTCTGAGGAACTGTTTTCTGGACCCTTCCCAGAGTCACAAACCACTTCTCAGGTTGCTGCTGGCCTCTTTCCCGATGCCCAGGTTTTCCAACTGTCGCAGTCTGTGGGTGATGATGATGACATTGTTGACTTAGTGGAAGAAGTGTGTAAAGAGGTGTCGGACGATGAGGAGACACGGTTGTCAGACAGTTGTGAAGTAGTTGTCAGGGCAGGAAGTCCGAGGGGGGAGCAGACTGAGGAATCGGAGGATGACGAGGTGACTGACCCAAGCTGGGTTGATAAGCCGAGTGAAGACAGTGCTTCTGAGGTGGAGGTGAGTGCTGCACCAGAACAGGTTGGAAGAGGCAGTGGTGTGGCTAGAGGGTGAAGCAGGGCCAGAGCTGGTGCATCAGCAGCAACTGTTTCACGTAGTGAAGCTCCCGTGGCGAGGCCTAGATGTTCGCAAGTCTGGAGGTTCTTTAAAGAAATTGAGGATGACCGATGGACTGTGGTGTGCAACCTGTGCCACACCAGGATCAGCAGGGGTGCCACCACTACTTGTCTAACCACTACCAGCATGCGCAGGCATATGAGTGCTAAACACCCCACTCAATGGAACCAAGGCCGTTCACCTCCTGCGGGTCACACCACTGCTCCTTCCCCTGTGTCACTTGCTGCCTCTGCTAGTCAACCCCTGCCCAGGACCCCGGCACGAGAGCCTCCCGCCAGAAAACCACACCTTCGCCTCCACGATCCTCCACGATCCTCCACAGCGTCCACCAATGTGTCCCTGTGCAGCGTTCAGCTGTCTTTACAGCAGACGCTGGAGCGCAAGAGGAAATACAGTTCCAGCCACCCACATGCCCAAGCCCTCAACGTCCACATCTCCAAATTGCTGAGCCTGGAGATGCTGCCCTATAGGCTGGTAGAGACCGATGCCTTTCGCAACCTCATGACGGTGGCTGCCCCTCGGTATTCGGTCCCCAGCCGCCACTATTTTTCCCGATGTGCCGTCCCAGCCCTACAGCAGCACGTGTCACAGAACATCATCCGTGCCCTGACCAACGCTGTTTCTGAGAAGGTCCACCTAACTACGGACACGTGAACAAGTGCTGCCGGGCAAGGACACTATATATCATTGACGGCACATTGGGTTAACTTGGTGGAGGCTGGGGCCGAGTCTGACCCTTGGGCCGCTCATGTACTGCCCACACCGAGGATTGCGGGGCATACCTCGGTCATGGTCTCTCAGACGTACTATGCCTCCTCCTCCGACCCCTCCTCCTCCTCCACCTCCTCCTCCTCTGAATTACCATCCGTGGGCATGGAGCCTTCAGTCGGTAGCTCTAGGCGCAGCAGCAGTGCCGTGGGTAAGCGCCAGCAGGCGGTGCTCAAACTGCTTAGCTTAGGTGACAAATGGCACACCGCCCAAGAGCTGTTACAGGGCATCACGGCGCAGACCGATCTGTGGCTGGCACTGCTGAACCTCAAGCCAGGCATGGTTGTGTGTGACAACGGGCGTAACCTGGTGGCGGCTCTGCAACTCGGCAGACTCACACATGTGCCATGCCTGGCCCACGTGTTCAATCTCATAGTTCAGCGGTTCCTCAAGACATACCCCAATCTGTCTGATTTGCTCACCAAGGTGCGCCGCATCTGTGCGCATTTCCACAAGTCGACCACAAATGTTGTCACTCTCAGGGCAGCGCAGCGCCGCCTACAACTGCCCGCTCACTGACTGTTGTGCGACGTGCCCACAAGATGGAATTCGACATTAAACATGTTATCCAGAGTTTACCAGCAGCGCAGAGCAATTGTAGACTGACAGATGTCAACTTCCAGGTCACTTAGCTTCCTCAAGTCTACAATGAGGAGTGGACGTGGATGTCTGATATCTGCCAGGTGTTGAGCAACTTTGAGGAGTCAACACAGATGGTCAGCGGCGATGCTGCCATTATCAGCCTCACCATCCCGCTGCTTTGCCTGTTGAAAAACTCACTGCTCAGCATGAAGTCGGAAGCTTTGCGCTTGTCACAAGAGATGGTGGAGGAAGATATGTCGCTTGATAGCCAGAGCACCCTCCGGTCTGTTTCTCAGCACATATCGGAGGAGGGGGATGAGGATGAGGAGGAAGAGGAGAATGTTGGCGAGACAGAAGAGGGTACCAATGCTCGGTCCTTCTTAACTCTTGAGCGTGTATGGGCTGAAGAGGAGGAGGAGGAGGAGGAAATGGAGAGTCAGGCCAGTGAGGAGAGGGAATTCTTGCGTGTTGGGACTCTGGGGCACATGGCAGACTTCATGTTAGGCTGCCTATTCCGTGACCCTCGCGTTAGAAGCATTTATTCAAACACCGATTACTGGGTGTTCACTGGACCCACGGTACAAGCAAAACCTTTCCACTCTCATCCCTGTAGAGGAAAGGAGTATGAGAGTGAATCAATATCAACAGGCCTTGGTGCACAAGCTGAAACAATCCTTCCCATCTGACGCCGCTAGCAGCAGAGGGCGTGGTTCTGTGGGCAAAGTAGCAGGGGAGAGGATGCGAGCAGGCAGCTTGTCCAGCACTGGCAGGGGAACGCTCTCCAAGGCCTTTGCCAGTTTTATGTCACCCCAGCAAGACACTGTCACCGGTCCCCAGTCTAGGCAGAGTAGGGGTGAGCTTTACAGAAAGATGGTGAGGGAGTACCTAGCTGACCATACCAACGTCCGCACCGATCACTCTGCTCCATACAACTACTGGGTTTCAAAGCTGGACACGTGGCCTGAACTGGCGCTGTACACCTTGGAGGTGCTGGCCTGCCCTGCCGCTAGCATGTTGTCAGAGCGGGTATTCAGTGCAGCTGGTGGCATCATCACCGATAAGCGCACACGCCTGTCAACTAAAATGAACAAAGCCTGGATTTCACCGGAATTCAAATCTCCTCCGGGGGAAAGCAGCTAAAGATTAACATTACTTTTGTATCCGATTCCTCTTCTCTACTCCTCCTACTTCTCCTTGTCGTCTTTGCCTAACGCTGACCCAAAAAACGCAATTTTTTAGAGGTCCAACTGGCACTCTTTTACCACAATTTTTCCGGAGTGCCACCTACAGGCCCTCTCTCTAAACAATTTTTCTGGAGGTCCACCTACAGGCCCTCTCTCTAAACAATTTTTCCGGAGGGCCCCCTACAGGCCCTCCCTTCTCCAAACAATTTTTCCGGAGGTCCACCAATTTTTCCGGAGGGCCCCCTACAGGCCCTCCCTCTCCAAACAATTTTTCCGGAGGTCCACCTAAAGGCCCTCTCTCTAATCAATTTTTCCGGAGGTCCACCTACAGGCCCTCTCTCTAAACAATTTTTCCGCAGTGTCAACTACAGACAGTGTAAAACAATGTTTCAGGAGCGTCAAACAGACAGTCCAAAACAATTTTTCAGGAGGCGCAAGTACCGACATTTAAAAAAAAATTTTTTGCTAAGGGTCGACTGTATGTACTCCGAAAAGAAAAACGTTTTTGGAGGCTCAACAAAAGCCATTTCACTGCATTCTCAGTCGGACAAAGTCATTGGTGGTGTAACCGCCATGCTGTGTCAGGCTAAATTTTTGGGTGCTTCACCAGCTACCTCATCTAACTTGGTCACTTGTTGGTGTCACCGACATGCTGTGTTAGGCTTATGCCTGCATCGTGTGGCTGGGGATAGGAGAGCAGTGCCAGCATGGGCATGGGTGATGGACCTTCGTTGCACCTAGTTGGGTGCTTCTCTAACATGTGATGGGCATGTGCCTTGCCTTTCTTGGTCTGGGTGAGCACAATTGCCGTGAGGGTAACTACCAGGCTGTTGCAGGAGAATTTGGGGTAATGGTGGGATTAGGCAGCCTCAGAGGCATCCATGCATGCTGCCCCTGCTGTTTCCTGTCCATTTCTGTAGTCTTTCCATCATTTTCTGATGTTTCCAGGTTTTCACCCAGCCTTCCCTAGGCAGAGCCTTGGTCCCCTGCAAAAATGCTCGAGTCTCCCATTGACTTCAATGGGGTTCGTTACTCAAAACGAGCACCCGAGCATCGGGAAAAGTTTGTCTCGAATAACGAGCACCCGAGCATATTAGTGCTCGCTCATCTCTAACTGAAACCATTCTGAACTAGTTGCCAGGAGGTGTTGAGAGAAGTGGTTACGGGAGCGCCAACAGTTTCATTTTCCACCATCCAGACACTGGTGGCACAATCATTAAATATCTCTGTCTCTGCCCGGACTATTTCCAGGTGCTTAGCAGAAGGAAATTTGGGGCCAAGGTGTCTATTACATGCCCTGCCTTTGACAACCAGCCAATATATACTTTATTTGCAGTGGTGCAGTGAACAAGAAATCTGGACTACTACATACTCTTTAGAGACAAATCCAGGTTCTGTTTGGGATACTACAATGATCAGGTATGAGTTTGGAGGCCTTGTGGTAAGCACTTCAATCCTGCCTTTGCTGTGGAGGAACACACAGCTTCAACTGCTGGTGTGATGGTCTGGGAAGCCATTTCATATGACAGTCGGTCAACCCTAGTAGTGGTATGTGAGATTTGACAGCTCAGCGATACCTTCAGGATATCCTACAGCCACATATGTTGCCTCTCATGGCAGAACCTGTAAGCCTCCATGTCCATCTATATCTCATTGTATACTGACTAGAAGTAGCCCAACAGGGAACTAGAGCTTGCTTTTCTACACAGTTTTCCCCAATAAATATATCCTTTCACTTTAATATTGTAATTACTTGCAGATATCATCATTACAGTCACACATATATTCTTTCATTTCATTCTGACACCATCTTTGTGCGTTATTTTTTTTCCTTTTTGTTGGTGATTTCCAATAATACTTTATAAAAATAATGGCAATCAATAAATATATAATAATACCTACATATGCCCATATGAAAAATAAAGAGTCTTGCTCAAAATAATATAGGAAACCACAACAAAGAGAAATCGAGCAAGCAAAAAAATATATAAAAATAATAATTTTATTAATACAAAATAACCATAAAATATCCAAAAATATATCTCATCACTATGCTGGACATAATGGAAACAAAGCCCCAAAAATACAGAGTGCACATAGCGTACAATCCATCCATATAATCTCAACAGGTCGTGTAATGTAAAATAATCAAACATATACTAAACGTAGAGTCAAAAGAGCAGCAGAACACAGATACAATGCACTGCAGTTGTTGTAACTGCAGAGCATTGTATCTGTATTCTTCTGCTATTATAGGAACTCTAACTGAGAGCATCGTAGGTTCATTTAAACCCTAATGCAGAATTTTGCTAATTTAAATCACCTGGACCAAATGGGAGTTCCTGAGAGCTTTGGATAAGGTGAGCTTTGACAACTGTTCACATGGTGCGGTGCTGTGCGGTGGCCATTGTCGCTATGCTGGTGGGTTGGGGGGGCCCAGTGCTGGGTTTGGTATTGTCAGGCAGCAGTGGTGCTGTTTGGCTGCTGGGTCCCGCTTCCTGGAGGGTCGGCACCACGATGTCAGTGGACGTCGCACAGTGCTGCACCAAATTTTGAGTAGGTCCCACTCAAAGATGCAACCTTGGAGTGGTGACTGGGCTTATACCTTTCGATCAAAATGTACACTAATGCCTCAGTAGCACGTAGCTTCTGTGTGCAGCCCTGTGCAGTGCAGTCTCTTGAATTTCATGTAGCTAAGGCTAGTTTCACATATGCAGCAAAATATCTTGCAGGCTGTTCCACACAGAACAGCCTGCCAGTGATCTCTGGATCTCACTATATTTGCCAGGCAGTGGCCGAATTTCCATTGGACCCTATCATACTTACCATTACCATTTAACAAGATCTAAAGGCTAAGTCCACATGTGAGTGCACCATTATTACATACATAAATTTCATCCCGCAGTCCAATGCATTATATTTCATTATTGAAACATTACTCAAACCACGTAATTCAGTGTGCCCAGTGGCGTAACTACCATAGCGTCAGACCATGCGACTGCTATGGGACCAGGGCAGGAGGGGGCCCAGTCTTAGTTGGGATCATCCCATCTTCTACTGGGGGTGAAAACTTGGTCAGGACTCTACCCTCTAAAAGGAACAACTTTTAGCAAATGAGGCAGTGGAAAAAATGGCCCAAGGGTCATTGAAAGGGGTTTACGTGGAAACCCTTCTGTCCTGTGTGGGGGGCCTGGTTTGATCCTTGCTATGGGACCCTTACTTCTCTATGTACACCACTGAGTGTGCCTGAAATGCAATTGTAGGTGCAAATAGAGTGGAACCACAAAAAGTAAAAAATCACCATCTTAAAGCCTTTGATTAAAAACTACTATTGCTATCAGCATGGCTTCATGAGGGATCGGTCATGTCAAACCAATTTAATCAGTTTCTATGAGGAGGTAAGTTCTAGACTGGACCGCGGCGAATCAATGGATGTCCCATATGGGGACTTCGCCAAAGCATTTGACACGGTACCACATAAAAGGTTAATATATAAAATGAGAATGCTTGGCCTGGGAGAAAATGTCTGTATGTGGGTAAGTAACTGGCTCAGTGATAGAAAACAGAGGGTGGTTATTAACAGTACACACTCAGATTGGGTCACCGTGACTAGTGGGGTACCACAAGAGTCAGTATTGGGCCCTATTCTCTTCAATATATTTATTAATGATCTTGTAGAAGGCTTGCACAGTAAAATATCAATTTTTGGTAAGTATAAACTGCCCTCCCACTCTACATGCAGCCCTAAACCTAATACTGGCCCCTGCCTCCCTATTTCTTACCCCAATACTGGCCCTGCCTTACCCAAAAACTGGCTACTGGCCCCCAATACTGGCCCTGCCTTACCCTAAACCTGGCCTCTGACCCTCAATACTGACCCTGCATTGACCCCAACCCTAATACAGGCCCTGACCCCTAATACTTGTCCCTGACCTCTAACCCTAGCACTGTCCTCTGACCCCTACTTTGGTACTGACCTCTAATCTTGGACCCCTAACCCTGATACTGGCCACTGACCCCCTAGTATTGACCCCTAATACTGTCCCTGTCTCACCTCCCTAATACTGGCCCTGTCCCATCCCTAACCCTAGTACTGACCCCTACCCTAGTACTGACCTCTAACCCTGGACCCCCTAACCCTAATACTGACCTCTAATACTGTCCCTAACCCTAATATTGGCCGCTAACCCTAATATACTGTACTGACCCATAATACTTTCTCTAATTCTAATACTACACCATACTGACCCCTAACCCTACCACTGACCACTAACCCTAAGGCTACATTCACATGACCATATTTGTTTTGCGGTCCACAATTGTGGATCCACAAAACTGGCCGTGTGCGTTCCACATTTTGTGTGACGTACATGCCCAGCCCTATGATAGAAATGCCTGTTCTCGTCTGCGATTGCGGTCAAGAATAGGGCATGCTTTGTCTTTTTTGCAGGGCCATGGAACAGAACTACGGATTTGCGGCCCCATTGAAGTGAATGGAAATATCATCATATGAATGTACCCTAATGTTGCCTCTAACCCCAATACTGGCCCTAAGGGTGCATTCAGACGACCATATTTCTGGGTCTGCATCCGTTCCACAATTTTGCAGACTGGGTGCAGACCCATTCATTTCAATGGAGCCGCAAAAGATGCGGACACACACACCATGCACTGTCCACATCCGTAGTTCCGTTCCGTGGCCCCACAAAAAATATAGACCATGTGTCCTATTCTTGTCAACAAAAATAGGCATTTCTATGGGTGACTGTAGAAAAAATGCTGTCCGCGAGCCAAACTTCTTTTTAAGATAAAACTTCCTTTTATTTGGTCGAGTTAAAAAATCCAAACAGCAGACTTTTCTTCATCATGCATAAAAACCAACATGTTTCAACCATAAAAGGCCTTAATCATGGTCTATACACTCTGAATTTTCTCTAACATTTAAATCCCCAGCATTCCTTGGGAGTGGATCCCACACCTTGACCCGTTGATGGAACTCCCATTCTTAAAGCTACATTACATCTAAATGGAATTTAAACCACAATATATTTTAAAACAGAGCATATGGTATTTAAACTACCCTCCTTCATATAACCCATAATGATAACATGTATGCCACATAATGAAACATCATGACAGTCTATTTTTCTAATATAGCATACGGTCTACTTGAAGTAGTGATGCCACCCAGTGTGAATTAGGCCTTATACCATCCACATATATCCAATGATATGTACCACACCCGTAAATCTTGTGGCAGCAACCTTCAAGGCAGATCATTAAATAGGACACAACTATATACATATGTACATGGAAAGGCAATATGATTATACACTATAAATCACGGATAAAACAATATATATCCCGTTTATCAAGACATGTATAAAAACAAAATAACATTGACCCCTGTGATCTCGTAGATCCACAGAGCAGAACATGTCACTCGTTTAGTAATGGAACATAATGTCATGTCTGAGGTTTAGACCATGAGGCACCCTGGTATCTAACATCCCAAAATGACGTACATTTTTTGGCCACCTTGCAAGTATTACAATTCTTTTTTCCACATTTGTAAAAACCTACTACTGATAACCATGTATTTTTATGTTTTTTGTGTTGTGTGACTAGACTTGGAGACAATACCTGTCCCAGTGTGGGAGCTCGTCTGGAAACAATTTGGACTCCTTCTTCCAAAATAGAGTCCAATTTGATATCTTCCTTTAATATAGGGAGCCATTTTTGAACTATATTTCTGATGGCACCAAACTCCATACTATATTCCAAAACCATTGTGGATTTACGTTTACCTGATCTTACATTCGTTTTTCTGTTGTTACCCAACAATTCCCCTCTGGTTTTCTCAGAGGAAATCCTGACAGCCCGGTCAACCACCCAATTAGCATAGCCTCTTTGTGTCAATCTTTGTTTAATTTGGGCACACTCCTGGACAAACACCTCTGTTTTGCTTCAATTACGCTTGCTTCTAATGGTCTCTCCTACAGGGATTCCCTTGATAGTGTGCTGCAGATGCATCGATTTAGCATGTAAAATTATTTTACCTGCCATGCTTTTTCTGAATGTTTGACTATGTATTTCACCATTCACTGTGCCCATTAAAATTAAATCCAAAAATGTTATTTGTAGTCCCATTGGTGGGTAAACTGCAAATTGTCCCCATTACTGTTGACATAATCGATGAACGGTGGTATGGCAGACACACCTCCCCCCCATATGAGGAGGAGGTCATCTATGTATCTGCCATACCACCGTATCATCTGACCAAAAGGATTATGTACACTGTAGATAAATTTTAACTCCCAAAACGCCATAACTAAATTTGCCAGAGAAGGTGAATATTTTGCTCCCATTGGGACGCCTTGTATCTGTAAATAAAAACTTTGTGCAAAGTGAAAATAGTTATGTGTAATGAGAAAGGAGGTCATGTCCATAATGTATTCCTGCAATTCTACCGTGTAGTTGCTATGATTCTTTAGGTGGTATTCCAGGGCCCTCAAAGCTACAGAGTAGGGAATTGAAGGGTACAACCCTATTACATCCAAGCTTAGCCACACTGAATTGGATGTCCATTCTATGTCTTTCAAATTAACCAATACATCTTTGTTGTCTCGTAAAAATCCCGGAGTTTGTTGTACTAGTTCCTGCAACAGGCTGTCTAACCATTCTCCTGCCCTCTCACAAACCGAACCAATACCTGAAACTATTGGCCTCATTGGAGGAGGGCGAATGCCTTTATGCACTTTCGGAAGTGCATGTATAATAGGAACAATTGGCTCCTCAATTATCATATACTCTTTTTCTTTTGTTGTTAAAATCCCTAGCCTTTTACCCTCCTCCAATAGGCCAACAAGTTTACTCCGAATTGTGGCAGTGGGGTCACCACTTAATTTACGGTAAACCCTATCGTCTGATACAATGTTAGTGACCTGTGACAAATACATATTTTTATCCATAACCACCACTGTGCCTCCCTTATCTGCCATTCTAATTACGATGTCATCATTATTTTTCAACTCCTCCAACGCCTTCTTTTGAGGCCATGACAGATTGGAGGCACAGTGGTGGTTAATAGCATTTTTTCTACAGTCATTAATGTTTGGAGAGTCCAAGCCAGACTCGCTGCACTCGCTGGAGCCAATAAAGAGGGCGGATTAGACGTTCAGGGTAAGCTGGTTCAATTGCATGTTTTAGTTTGGAATTTCTATATAGGGCTGGCACTGTGCGTTCCGCAAAATGTGTTTTGCGGATCCTCAATTTGGGGACTGCGTAACACTTTCAGTCGTCTGAATGTAGCATTATGCTAATACTATGCCTAACCCCAATACTGGCCCCTAACCCCAGTACTGACCCCTAACCCCAATACTGGCCCCTAACCCCAATACTGTCTTCGAACTCTAATACTGGCCCTAATATACTAACACTAATGCTAATGCTATCCCTAAAACTGACCGGAATCTTAACTACAACCTCCAATATCTCATGTACCTCACATAGTGACCATAATATATGACTGTCCACATATATCTGTACACACTGTATCTTTTATACTTCACACCTGACACATAGTCTACACACTGATACGTCAGGTACAAGGTAAAATAAATGCAGTGGGTAAACGTATATAGTATACACAGCAGTGTACTGATATGTGAGGTATGAGGTATAATAGATGCAGTGTGTACAAATATATAGTATATACAGCAGTGTACTGATATGTGAGGTATGAGGTATACTATATATCTGTACACACTGCATCTATTATACCTCGCACCTCACATATCAGTACACTGCTGTATATACTATATATCTGTGCACACTACATCTAATGTATGTTGTACCTCACATATCAGTACACTGCGGTATATACTATATATCTGTACACACTGCATCTATTATACATCACACCTCCCATGTCAGTACACTGCTGTATATACTATATATGTTTACCCACTCCATTTATTATACCTCGTACCTCACTTATCAGTACACAGCTGTATATACTATATATATGTACACACTGCATCTATTATACATCACACCTCCCATGTCAGTACACTGCTGTATATACTATATATGTATATACTGCATGTATTATAAAAGTATAATAGATGCAGTGTGTACAGATATATATAGTATATACAGCAGTGTACTGATATGTGAGGTACGAAGTATAATAGATGCAGTGTGTACAGATATATAGTATATACAGCAGTGTACTGATATGTGAGGTATGAGGTATAATAGATGCAGTGTGTACAGGTATATAGTATATACAGCAGTGTACTGATATGTGAGGTACGAGGTATAATAGATGCAGTGTGTACAGATATATATAGTATATACAGCAGTGTACTGATATGTGAGGTACGAGGTATAATAGATGCAGTGTGTACAGATATATATAGTATATACAGCAGTGTACTGATATGTGAGGTATGAGGTATAATAGATGCAATGTGTACAGATATATAGTATATATAGCAGTGTACAGATATGTGAGGTACGAGGTATAATAGATGCAGTGTGTACAGATATATATAGTATATACAGCAGTGTACTGATATGTGAGGTATGAGGTATAATAGATGCAGTGTGTACAGATATATAGTATATAAACTACTGTATATACTATATATACCCACTACATCTAGCTTGTCATGTGACCATCAGCCAGTGACGTCTCACTCACTGTATTCTAGCTTTTACAGAGTATTATAATACTCGGTAAAAGCTAGATGTGTACGCTGTATTCAGGGGTCACTCAGAAGAGGCACTATACATGAAGGGGGCACACTGAAGGGGCACTATACACAAATGGGCACATATAAGAGGCACAATACATAAAGGGGGTACATATAAGAGGCACTTTTTTATAAGGGGCACCAAGCATTAGGGGCACTGTGTGTGGCACTATAAACAGAGGGCACAGGGCATATGATACTATATACAGAGGGCATATGGCACTGTATACAGAGGGCACAATGTATATGGCACTATATACATAGGGCTCAGAGTATGTGGCACTATATACATAGGACTCAGAGTATGTGGCACTATATACATAGGGCTCAGATTATGTGGCACTATATACAGAGGGCACAGTGTATGTGGCACTGTATACATAGGGCTCAGAGTCTGTGGCACTATATACAGAGGGCACAGTGTATGTGGCACTATATACATAGGGCTCAGAGTATGTGGCACTATATACAGAGGGCACAGAGTGTGTGGCACTACTATTGGGGCCCTGTGTGTAGCACTAATGCTGCTGTTATATTCAGAGCACAGCATGTGGCACTGAGATGAGTCTGTGTCAGTATGCAGAATGCCAATGTGTTGGTAAAGAGAGAAGCTGAAGACATCTTCTCGGCAAAATCTGCAGAGCTGAATTGTGGACGGGAGAAGTCATCATGGTGGTCTGAACCAGATGATGAAGAACTCAGGAAGAGACGTCACCTGTAAGTCGCTAAATGGAAATGATTATTCTGCTACTGACTGTGTATGATGAGTGTTGTAATCACCTGGATGACCTACAGCTGATGATGGGTGGTAGCATGCTGTTTTGCACAACAACAACTCCCAGCATCCCTTTAAACTTGTTCAGGCCATACTGGGAGCTGTAGTTTCACACTGTATGAGGTCATATGGCGAGGGCTGACCTGACTACTCAGATGGTACCTGTACTGAACTTTTAAAATCTGGCGCTGTATTTATGTAGAGAACTTGGTTCTGGTGCAGTATTTATGTAGAGAACTTGGTTCTGGTGCAGTATTTATGTAGAGAACTTGGTTCTGGTGCTGTATTTATGTAGAGAACTTGGTTCTGGTGCTGTATTTATGTAGATAACTTGGTTCTGGTGCTGTATTTATGTAGATATTTTGGTTCTGGTGCTGTATTTATGTAGATAACTTGGTTCTGGTGCTGTATTTATGTAGATAGCTTGGTTCTGGTGCTGTATTTGACTTATGGGTTTTGTTATGGTGCTATATTTCTTGTTGATTTTGTTGCTGTATTTGACATATGGACCTGGTTCTGGTGCTGTATTGATGCATTGAACTTGTTTCTGGTTCTGTGTTTGACTTATAGGTTTGGTTCTGGTGCTGTATGTATGTAGAGAACTTGGTTCTGGTGCTGTGTTTGACTTATAGGTTTGGTTCTGGTGCTGTGTGTATGTAGTGATCTTGGTTCTTGCTCTGTATTTGTGTATTAAACATACATCTGATGCTATACGTCTAATACTATCCATTCACATTTGCGTTTGGGTCACAGATTCTGTTAAAAAGACCGGACAAAAAAGTTCTGCATGCAAGACCTTTTTGTCCGGTAAAGCAGCAGCATCCTGAGCAGACCCATTTATAGTCAATGGAGTCTCTTCAGCTCAGGAGTTGGTAAATCTGGTCCCTCTAATGATCAAGCTGTTTCTACGGATTTTAAGCCCTTTTACCTATACCGCCTTTATGGTAGGCGGAGTTAAACAGGTTAAGGGTGGGCTGCTACACATGGGAAAGTGCTGTGTGCTTGCCCCCTAGGCCAAAATTTGCCAGCCAGCCCCTGAGTCATGCCACACATGGAGTACTGTGTACAGTTCTGGGCTCCTGTGAACAAGGCAGACATAGCAGAGCTGGAGAGGGTTCAGAGGAGGGCAACTAAAGTAATAACTGGAATGGGTGGACTACAGTGCCCAGAAAGATTATCAAAATTTGGGTTATTCACTTTAGAAAAAAGACGACTGAGAGGAGATCTAATAACTATGTATAAATATATCAGGGGTCAGTACAGAGATCTCTCCCATGATCTATTTATCCCCAGGACTGTTACTGTGACGAGGGGACATCCTCTGCGCCTGGAGGACAGAAGGTTTGTATACAAACATAGAAGAGGATTCTTTACGGTAAGAGCAGTGAGACTATGGAACTCTCTGCCTGAGATGGTGGTGATGGTAAGTTCACTAAAAGAGTTCAAGAGGGGACTGGATGTATTTCTGGAGTGTAATAATATTACAGGTTATAGTTACTAGAGATGGGTCGTTGATCCAGGGAGTAATTCTGATTGCCTGATTTGAGTCAGGAAGGAATTTTTTCCCTAAAGTGGGGAAAATTGGCTTCTACCTTTGCCTTCCTCTGGATCAACTTGTAGGAAAACAGGCCGAACTGGATGGACAGATGTCTTTTTTCGGCCTTATAAACTATGTTACTATGTTGCAGGGGTGTTTTCACATTTGCTGAATGGAACCATCTTTTTTGCCGTGCGGCATATTGAGGCCTGTTCCGGCCATGTGGGTAAAAAGAGCATTGCTGGCATTTCTTTGGTAACAGCACATGGTTTTGTCAGTAATTATCTGTTCAACAAAATGACAATGCCTATGAAAGTGCCATATGTTACTGAGACATGCTGCATTAAAATTATATTCTGCATTACATTAGCTAAAGTGATGTCTGATATCTGAATACTATGCTGCTTTTATAATGTTCTCAGTGATATATTTTTATATGTCCATCACTTGCCTATTCTTTTTCTTTGTTACTCTTCCATTTACTGCATTTTCTACCAAATGACTATAATTAGTTCATATAATGTGTTGCAGTGTAAATCACAGTACAACAGAGAACGGCTTAGCAGGCTTAGCTAAAACTGATTGGTAGCAAATTTCAAAACAGATGGGAAGAAACGTGAACCCCCACAGTTTGCCAGATGTTGTAATTATTGTCAGAGAGTTTGGCATATCACTACAAATCATTTCACTCCACCATGTGACTATGCAGTTTTCATGATCAGAACAGCTAAGGAAAAGCAATTTCTTGAAGTGACCATTGTAGCTCATATGTTTCTGATTTATTGTCAAAATGAATTTTAACAAGAATTTTGGATATTAAAAATAAGCAAGGAAGAACAAACCCTTTGAACTGATGTATTTTAAAGCAAATTATATAGGTTTTATTGGACCTATTTACCTGAGTCATTCACCAATGTCAGCAAAATCCTATAAACTTCATTTTCCTTAAAGGGAACATGTAATCAGGATTGACATATAGATCTGATTAAATATTCTTGCTGTGCATCTTCCAATCATTCCTAAACTGTCTTTGTCTATGCTTAAAAGTATTATATTCATGTAAAAAATCAACTTGACTGAAAATGTCTGACATCATGTCCACGTTGCTCATGGAGTCATGGGGCGGTGTTGTTCTGCCTGAGGGGAGTTGCAAGTTATCTCCCCTCTCTCATGGCCATCTTGTTCTCCCAGACCTCTCCTTTGCGTAGCCCACACCACCCCTTTGTTCCCTGACATCAGCGCTGGCCGAACGAAATCTTATGCCACCACAGTAGACTTCCATGCATCGCAACGATATGGGCATACACAGTGAACATTTGAAGATGAAGTGTATACACACCTCCTCTCACTGTGCATGGCCATATTGTAGCTGTGCATGGAAGTTTTCTGCGTGAGAGCAGGGAGATGACTCATGACTCCCCTCAGGCAGAACAGTGCCCAATCACTCCATGAAATACCTGGTCATAATGTCATACACACTTTTAAAGTTGTTTGTTATGCTTTTCAGCATATAGAGAGACAGTTTAGGAATGACTGTAAGATGCACAATAAGAATATTTATTTAAATCTATGTCACTTCTAATGACAAGGTCACTTTAAAAGCTTTTATCATATTAGGAGTGATATATAAACTGTTTTTTGCTTTGCTACATTTCATTTTGAGCTTATATACAGTGGGGAAAAAAAGTTTTTAGTCAGCCACCAATTGTGCAAGTTCTCCTACTTAAAAAGATGAGAGTGGCCTGTAATTGACATCATAGGTAGACCTCAACTATGAGAGACAAAATGAGAAAACAAATCCAGAAAATCACATTTTCTGATTTTTAAAGAATTTATTTGAAAATTATGGTGGAAAATAAGTATTTGGTCACCTACAAACAAGCAAGATTTCTGGCTCTCACAGACCTGTAACTTCTTCTTTAAGAGGCTCCCCTGTCCTCCACTCATTACCTTTAGTAATGGCACCTATTTGAACTTGTTATCAGTATAAAAGACACCTGTCCACAACCTCAAACAGTCACACTCCAAACCCCACTATGGTGAAGACCAAAGAGCTGTCGAAGGACACCAGAAACAAAATTGTAGACCTGTACCAGGCTGGGAACACTGAATCTGCAATAGGCAAGCAGCTTGGTGTGAAGAAATCAACTGTGGGAGCAATAATTAGAAAATGGAAGACATACAAGACCACTGATAATCTCCCTTGACGCAAGATCTCACCCCATGGGGTCAAAATGATCACAAAAACTGTGAGAAAAAAATCCCAGAACCACACGGGGGGACCTAGTGAATGACCTGCAGAAATCTGAGACCAACGTAACAAAGGCTACCGTCAGTAACACACTACGCCGCCAGGGACTCAGATCCTGCAGTGCCAGATGTGTCCCCCTGCTTAAGCCAGTACATATCCGGGCCCGTCTGAAGTTTGCTAGAGAGCATTTGGATGTTCCAGAAGAGTATTAGGAGAATGTAATATGGTCAGATGAAACCAAAGTAGAACTCTTTGGTAGAAACACAACTCGTAGTGTTTGGAGGAGAGTGAATGCTGAGTTGGATCCAAAGAACACCATACATACTGTGAAGCATGGGGGTGGCAACATCATGCTTTGGGGCTGTTTCTCTGCAAAGGGACCAGGACGACTGATCCGTGTACATGAAAGAATGAATGGGGCCATGTATCGTGAGATTTTGAGTGCAAACCTCCTTCCATCAGCAAGGGCATTGAAGATGAAACTTGGCTGACAATGATCCCAAGCACACCGCCAGGGCAACAAAGGAATGGCTTCGTAGGAAGCATTTCAAGGTCCTGGAGTGGCCTAGCCAGTCTCCAGATCTCAACCCCATAGAAAACCTTTGGAGGGAGTTCAAAAGTCTGTGTTGCCCAGCGACAGCCCCAAAACATCACTGCTCTAGAGGAGATCTGCATGGAGGAATGGGCCAACATACCAGCAACAGTGTGTGCCAACCTTGTGAAGACTTACAGAAAACATTTGACCTATGTCATTGCCAACAAAGGATATATAACAAAGTATTGAGATGAACGTTTGTTATTGACCAAATACTTATTTTCCACCATAATTTGCAAATAATTTCTTTAAAATTCAGACAATGTGATTTTCTGGATTTCTGTGATTTTCTGGATTTGGTTAGTTGAGGTCTACCTATGATGTCAATTACAGGCCTCTCTCATCTTTATAAGTGGGAGAACTTGCACAATTGGTGGCTGACTATATACTATTTTTTCCCCACTGTATTCTATGAATGAGTATCCCAAAGTTTGAAAATATTTGGGACAATATAAAAGACACAAAGTAGTGCTCTTTATTCATACAAAAGGATCTTATCCTATAGTGTGCAAGCACGACCATTGCTGCTGGATTTTAGGGTGATCGTAACCCCTGGATACAAGAAGTGTATAGTATGATGGAAAAATTAGTCAAGGCAGCAAAGGAGGCAGTATGGACAATCACAATACATTAGTAAGCCCCTTGTATAAACTATACAAAATGTATATGTCATTTGCTGATAAATGTCATTTGCTGAAGTGACACAACCCCTTTAATCTCTCTCTACTCTCATCTGATCCAACACAATTATTAAGAGGCACATGCCTCTTAAAGGAGTTGTCCAGGTTCAGACATATCCCCTTCTACCCTCACTCAGCCCCTCTGACATGAGCATCGGAGCATAACATGCTCCTATGCTCTCGCTTGCCCTGCGCAAAATTGCACAGGGCAAGGGTTTTTCTGGAGATCTGGTGGATCAGGAGATAAGCTAGGTGGAGGCTTCCAACTAGCAGTGAGCCCAGAGACATCACCGGGCACTAATGGGCAGGCTTTAGCGCTGCCCTAACCTGTAAAACAGCTAGGGCAGCACTAAAGGCCTTCCATCAGTGCCAATGACATCAATGGGAGCACTGCTAGGCGAAAGCCTCCACCTAGCAGTATAAAAATGTAAACAAAAAAGTCATTGTTCAGCGTGATACAGCACAGGGCAAGGGAGAGCATCGGAGCATGAAATGCTCCGATGCTCATGTCAGAAGGGCTGAGTGGGGGAAGAAGTTGATATCTCCAAGTCCGGAAGACCCCTTTAATATTCGTATTGCATCTTTGGAGGTCCATAGACAAAGTGTTAAACTACACCAGCATGTGAGCTGGTGTAGATTTACACTATAATCTTCGCCATGTTACTGTCGTGGATTATAGTGAATGTGAAGGGCCGGCTAGCACTACTAAAGAGCCTAAGTAGTTGTCACTATTTATAGGGGTGTTGTCAATTACATTATTATTAGAGATGAGCGAACATGCTTGTCCAAGCTTGATGCTCGTTCAAGCATTAGGGTATTCGCATATGCTGGCTACTCGGACGAGCATATCGCGATCCTCAAGGAAATGGCAACTTCCTCTTCCTGCATGTTAGCCGCCTTTTTTCAGCCAATCAACATGCAGGAAAGTCTTTGGTACCTCCTAGCATCACGTGGGGCCCCTACAAGTCGATAGCAGGGATTGGCTGGCCAGATCAGATGACCTGGGAACATAAGAATCTGGTCCCGTGCTGCTCGCGTCATATGCCATCTTCATGAGATTAGGGATAGAGCTGCTGTCTGTCAGGGAGAGTGTTAGGGCCTGAATTTAGATGTTGGTTAGGCAGGAATCACCCACAAAGAACCCAACAGCCCTTCTAAGGGCTACAAGCACCTTTTTTTTTGGTCTCCTCCAGGCTGCTGGCTGGGACTTGTGGTGCAGCTACCGCCATCTTGGCTGCACACTGTACACAGTGACTGGTGGCAGAAGGGACAGCACGTGGTCCACACAGACCCAAAATAAATTGCCCAAAGTACTAATTTTTGCTGCTGCTGTACCTTGGCTTGCTGAGATCTGTAGTGCAGTCTAGGGAATACGTTTTTATGTCATTTCAATACACTACAGTCCAGTGAACAATTATGTAGTGTACTGTACAGTAGCGTCAGTCTAGGGAATACATTTTTCTGTCATTTCTATACACTACAGTCCAGTGAACAATTATGTAGTGTGCTGTACAGTAGCGTCAGTCTAGGGAATACGTTTTTCTGTCATTTCTATACACTACAGTCCAGTGAACAATTATGTAGTGTGCTGTACAGTAGCGTCATTCTAGGGAATACGTTTTTTATATATCCTACAGTGCAGTGAAAAATTGAGTGGTTTGCGGTGCAATAGCCGCCGTCTAAAGACTACGTTTTTCCTCTCAGTCATATATACTACAGTGTAGTGCGAAATTGTGTTGTGTGCTGCACACTAGCCGGAGTGTAGAAAATATACGTTTTTCCTCTCAGTTATATATTATACAGTGCAGTGAAAAATTCTGTCGTGTGCTGCACACTAGCCAGAGTGTAGAAAATAGAAAATATAAGTTTTTCCTCTCAGTTATATATTATACAGTGCAGTGAAAAATTCTGTTGTGTGCTGCACACTAGCCGGAGTGTAGAAAATATAAGTTTTTCCTCTCAGTTATATATTATACAGTGCAGTGAAAAATTCAGTTGTGTGCTCCACACTAGCCGGAGTGTAGAAAATATACGTTTTTCCTCTCAGTTATATATTATACAGTGTAGTGAAAAATTGAGTGGTTTGCGGTGCGATAGCAGCCGTCTAAAGACTAAGTTTTTCCTCTCTCATATATACTACAGTGCAGTGCAAAATTGTGTCGTGTGCTGCACACTAGCCGGAGTGTAGCTTCATCTCGCAACTTACTGGTTCACGTGGTACACCACTATTGAAACCACAACAGTGCAAACAGGTGATGACGTGGATAGCGGACAATGCGTCTAGTAATTTATCCACCACCCAATCTTCCACGCAGTCCACCCACGCTAGCCAAAGGAGTAGACCTCTGTCTCCTCCTGCTCAACCTCCTTCCCCCCAGCCTGCCCCCCCCACGGAAAACCATATTACTTACCGGTAATTTCCTTTTCACGAACCCTCCATGATGGCATACCATGAGAGATGACCCGCCTCCTCCAGGAAGGGACAGGAAGTATAAATTTGACCCTCCTTCTGCCACTCCTCAGTGTCTTTCTGGACCGGCATCCTAGAGAGTCTATGCATCCATTCTTATGTTTGTTTTTTTTTCCATGCCCACCAACACAACTTTCCTAAGTGTAACCTATTCCCAATTTAACTTATATTGTGTTAATCTATTAAGTCTATATTGTGTTTTGTTTTGTTTTTTTTGTTTTTTTTTTAGGGTGGGTAACCCCTATGCCGTCATGGAGGGTTCGTGAAAAGGAAATTACCGGTAAGTAATATGGTTTTTCCTCTTCACCCTCCATGACGGCATACCATGAGATTTAACATATTAAACTTAACTAGGGCGGGACAACAGCCTGTAAGACTTTTCTACCGAAAGATTGGTCTTGATTTGTCAAAGTGTCAACCCTATTGTGTTTTATAAATGTATTTGGGCTTGACCATGTTGCTGCCCTGCATATTTGTTCCATTGACGCATTTGCCCTTTTCTGCCCAAGAAGTGGCCACTGACCTAGTGGAATGCGCTCTT